>JALPQI010001785.1:0-107124 GCA_025490895.1 Thaumatotibia leucotreta | reverse complement strand
GACCCGAAAATCGAATTCCACGTATGCGAATTAGTCAAAAACGAGTATAATGATGAAGATTGCAAAAAAAAGTTGCCGCCATTTTGGATCTTAAAAATATACTACATTTTCAGAATACGTTTTTAACATTCATGAAACTGCTAGGATGTCAGATATCAACTAGAATGACATATAAATCAAAAACAATTTCTTCGAGTAATAGTAACAAAATTACTTTGTAAGTAATGCAGATTACAGAAGTACTTGATTACGGTGGATTTAATATTACAGTAGCTGATTACAATACCGATCCCAAAGGAATGGATTACAGGCGTAACCATAGTACAGCATTACAGTAATTTTTATTATACTAGTAATTCATTACTGAGGAATCGTCATTACTGGAATGTAACCCTGTAATTAATTCCAAAAGGAATTGATTACGCCCAACTCTGCTGATAGCTAACCTCACTGACCCAAAATCTTTTTCCACCCTGTATAGAACTATACACATATTATAGGCATTTTTTTTATAAATGTTGGAACGGCACCGAGGCTGGTGCAGAAGATTTTTATATTGCGCTCTTCGACGCTGGTGCAGAAGATTTTTCTTTGCCGCATATACATCGGATCTCATTTGAAATATTTCTGGTCGATCTTTAATTAGTAAACAAGCCTTGCGTATGTACATGCAAGGCAATGGCAAAATGTTTAACTTTTTAAAAAGAGGGCGACAACTCTCCGTCACCCATGCGTTGCTTACAGCACGGATACATTTCTCTGTAACAGAAAGGCTCTATCAACATCTGTTGAATTCCCCCACAGTAATAAACCATATCCAAGAACTGATGATACGTATCCGTGGTAGGCAGTGATAGCTGCTTCAACGTTAATGGTGTTTCTAAGCCTTCTTAGCGCAAACACAAACCTGTCTAATCTACTGCAAACATAGTTTATATGCTCCTTCCAATTTAGATGCTCGTCAATACATAGTCCTAAGAATTTAATATTATTACATTTATTTATAGGCATATTATCATAATTAATATTTAATGGAATATCATGAATATTATATGAATTAAATTGAATATAAAATGTCTTACTCATATTAATACGTAAATTATTATTGTGTATCCAAGTTTTTATGTCAGCTAAAGAATCATTTATATTATTTTCAAGTGCGACAGTGTCATCACCTTTGACTAACAATGTTGTGTCATCCGCAAAAAGTATACATTTCTGTGAGGTTGCCAGAGGAAGATCATTCACGTACACTAAAAAGAGTAAAGGACCCAAGTTACTTCCTTGTGGAACTCCAGACTGTATTTCCCTGAACTTAGAGCGATAATTTACTTTAACAAGCTTATTAAGTATGTTTCTTATTTTAGTAATCTCTGTACACTGTTTCCTGTGTGTCAAGTAACTTTCAATCCAATTTACAGCCGCCCCGCGGATTCCATAATACTCTAGTTTCCTAAGCAGTATCGCGTGATCGACACTATCAAAAGCCTTGCTTAGGTCTAAGAATATTGACGCTATAGGTACTTTATTATTCAAACACTCCGAAACATACTTAACAAAACTAAAACCTGCCAATTCAGTTGAGTGCCCCTTTCTAAAACCATATTGATTAGCCTGCAATAAATCTTTTTTTTCTAAAAATTGAGTCAGCCTGGCACACATTGCTTTCTCTATTATTTTTGAAATAATAGGTACAAGTGCTATGGGCCTATAGTTGTTGGGTTCTTTCCGATCACCTTTTTTAAACATCGGCTTCACAAGCGAAAATTTTAACTGGTCTGGGAAGACTCCTTGTGTAAAGGACAGATTAATTATATGAGCTAGAGGCTGACAAAACCAAATAGCGCATTTTTTTACAATGCTAGTTTGGATATTATCGTATCCGCATGCTTTGCTGTTACTTAAAGACATAATAATTTTGTATACCTCATAAGCGTCCACAGGATTCAGAAATATTGTTTCAGGATAATTTGTCATATTTTTTGTAGCATTTATTAACATATTTTTATTATTGTTATTTGATAAGGTAATGTCAATAAAATTATCATTAATTATGTTACAAATATCTTGTGGGTCTTTATAAGCTGTATTGTTCGAAGTTAAACAGTCTATTTCATTATTATTAGCCAGCGTTGATTTCCTTGTAGATATGATCTCCCATGTTGCTTTGCACTTATTTTTGTTGTTCGATATGTATTTCAGGTTGTTGATTTTTGTGCCTTCAAAATACACCTTCTCAACATTTTTGTATATTTCTTTAGCTGTATTCTATTGTATTTTTTTTGGGTTTTAGTGAATTTATAATTCAGGTATAAGCTACGCTTTGTTGAGCAAGAAATACGTAATCCTTTTGTTAGCCATTTAGTTTTTTTAAAATGATTGTTAACTTTCACCTTTATGCGTGGGAAGCATAGGTTGTAGAATAAACAGACTAATTCATAAAAATAAGTGAATGCTTCACTTAGGTTATCCGACGATAGCACATCAGAGAAGGATAACGCCGCTACACACTGTGTGAATTTGGATAAGTTCTCCTGACTATAATCCCGTATGTATTCAAACCATGTTATGTATCTGTTGCTCCCTTTTACTGTAAAAGATATTGTTTGAGCCATGTCATGATCAGACAAACATAGTGAGTGAGTCTTTGCTTCAACTTTACTTATATTACTTGCCATCTGATCAATGCAGGTATTTATTCTGGTAGGGGATTTTATATGCATTGTAATGTTGTAATTCAGCAGCGTACTTTTTAGTTCTTTAGCATTTGGGCTGTCTTGTAGAACATCAATGTTCCAGTCCCCACAGATAACTAATTTATGATTCTTGTATCTAGATGTAAGTTGGAAAAGCAGTAGATTTAATTTATGAATAAAAACACCAACATGAGACTTAGTTTGTTCAGGGATCCTATAAATCACAATAACTATTAAGTCAAGGCCCACAATCTCGACACCGCAAGTTTCAAAATAGCCATTTGTTACTAAGTGTTTGCATAAGTCGCGAGTTGGTGCAGCGGCTGTCAAGCCCCTGCGCAGAAAGCGGTGTACACCTCTCTACACTCCTGAGCCGCCTACACCGGTGTTGCCCCTGGCTGTCTCTTGTGACGGCATTTACGGGGGCCCATCTAGTCGGCGGCGAGTCACCGCCTGCCTCGATAGCAAAAAAAATCATTGTTATGGCAGGTGTCCGGACCTCTTTTCTATAGCTCCATTTCTGATCCATCCATCCTCCATCACCATAGCCCATTAGTCTTTTCCATTCCTTCTCAATAGTCTCTATACGCCTGCTGGGACCGGTTCACGGATATCTATTTTTGTGCCCGTGAATGGGTTGCAGCAGGTGTAAAACACAGCAAATTTCTCCAAAGGGCCTCTACGTGTTGGATCTGTATCCCCGCGCAAGCCTATCAAAGGACCGGGATTTATAGGCCCGTGATGAAAAAGAGATACAAACATAATAATAATTTGTTTATTTGCAAGAATACTTATTTCTAGTTACAGGGTGTTTGTGTAGTCAAATAGTACAGTATCCTATCGTTGTCACACGACATGCAAATGTAGATCCTTAACATCGCTGTATGCATTTTAAGTTTTATAATATTACATAATTACATTTCTAATTAATTAGGTATTACAATGTCTTTGTTGATTATTATATGTCATGAAATCTTTTACACTATAAAAACAATTTTCTAATAAATAATTATTTAAAGTTCGCTTAAAGTCAGTAGGTTTCATTAATTTAATATGATTAGGTAAGCTGTTATACAGGGTGGAAAAAGATTTTGGGTCAGTGAGGGCAGCTACCAGACCCCGTGTAGCTATGCGAAAATGGTATTAGAAGACCTTCCCGCGATTTTCAATTAAAGAAGATTAGCGTTTTCAGATTTTGGAAAAAGTATACAGGGTGCGAGGAAATGGTCATTTTTGAGAAACTTTTTTTTTGATGCCAATCGATCCTGTTTCTGTTCAGGATCAAAAGCTTGTATGGGACCAAAAAAAATTTTTCGGCTAGAAAAGCCACAAATCGAGATTTTAAATTCTCATACAAATTGTATGAAATTTAAAAATTATTTTTCACCCTTATTTTTTTATGCCTATCGATTCCATTCCTACCCAGTACCAATAGTTTCCTACGGGTCCACTTATGGCAATGTACAAAAAATCCAAAATTTCAAGAAAACCGTTTTCATACTTTTACTATGGAAAAAAAAGTGAAACCTTAATTACTTTATCTGTCACGATAATTAGTCATCCTATGCTAAATGATAATAATAATACTGTATGAAATCATTAGCAACATTAATTAGCGCCACAGATAATGTAATTAATTTTCACTTTTTTCTCATAATCAATGTATGAAAAAGGTTTTTTTTATTTTTGTTTTTTTTTTACGTTGCCGTAAGTTGGCCCCTAGGAAACTATTGGTAATGAATAGGAATGGAATCGATTGGCATAAAAAAATTAGGCGTGAAAAAATAATTTTAATTTTCATGCAATTTGTATGGGAATTTTAAATCCCGATTTCCGGCTTTTCTAGCCGAAAATTTTTTTTTGGTCCCATACAAGCTTTTGATCCTGAACAGAAACAGGATCGATTGGCATCAAAAAAAAAGTTTATCAAAAATGACCATTTCCTCGCACCCTGTATACTTTTTCCAAAATCTGAAAACGCTAATCTTCTTTAATTGAAAATCGCGGGAAGGTCTTCTAAGACCATTTTCACGTAGCTACACGGGATCTGATAGCTAACCTCACTGACCCAAAATCTTTTTCCACCCTGTATAGAACTATACACATATTATAGGCATTTTTTTTATAAATGTTGGAACGGCACCGAGGCTGGTGCAGAAGATTTTTATATTGCGCTCTTCGACGCTGGTGCAGAAGATTTTTCTTTGCCGCATATACATCGGATCTCATTTGAAATATTTCTGGTCGATCTTTAATTAGTAAACAAGCCTTGCGTATGTACATGCAAGGCAATGGCAAAATGTTTAACTTTTTAAAAAGAGGGCGACAACTCTCCGTCACCCATGCGTTGCTTACAGCACGGATACATTTCTTCTGTAACAGAAAGGCTCTATCAACATCTGTTGAATTCCCCCACAGTAATAAACCATATCCAAGAACTGATGATACGTATCCGTGGTAGGCAGTGATAGCTGCTTCAACGTTAATGGTGTTTCTAAGCCTTCTTAGCGCAAACACAAACCTGTCTAATCTACTGCAAACATAGTTTATATGCTCCTTCCAATTTAGATGCTCGTCAATACATAGTCCTAAGAATTTAATATTATTACATTTATTTATAGGCATATTATCATAATTAATATTTAATGGAATATCATGAATATTATATGAATTAAATTGAATATAAAATGTCTTACTCATATTAATACGTAAATTATTATTGTGTATCCAAGTTTTTATGTCAGCTAAAGAATCATTTATATTATTTTCAAGTGCGACAGTGTCATCACCTTTGACTAACAATGTTGTGTCATCCGCAAAAAGTATACATTTCTGTGAGGTTGCCAGAGGAAGATCATTCACGTACACTAAAAAGAGTAAAGGACCCAAGTTACTTCCTTGTGGAACTCCAGACTGTATTTCCCTGAACTTAGAGCGATAATTTACTTTAACAAGCTTATTAAGTATGTTTCTTATTTTAGTAATCTCTGTACACTGTTTCCTGTGTGTCAAGTAACTTTCAATCCAATTTACAGCCGCCCCGCGGATTCCATAATACTCTAGTTTCCTAAGCAGTATCGCGTGATCGACACTATCAAAAGCCTTGCTTAGGTCTAAGAATATTGACGCTATAGGTACTTTATTATTCAAACACTCCGAAACATACTTAACAAAACTAAAACCTGCCAATTCAGTTGAGTGCCCCTTTCTAAAACCATATTGATTAGCCTGCAATAAATCTTTTTTTTCTAAAAATTGAGTCAGCCTGGCACACATTGCTTTCTCTATTATTTTTGAAATAATAGGTACAAGTGCTATGGGCCTATAGTTGTTGGGTTCTTTCCGATCACCTTTTTTAAACATCGGCTTCACAAGCGAAAATTTTAACTGGTCTGGGAAGACTCCTTGTGTAAAGGACAGATTAATTATATGAGCTAGAGGCTGACAAAACCAAATAGCGCATTTTTTTACAATGCTAGTTTGGATATTATCGTATCCGCATGCTTTGCTGTTACTTAAAGACATAATAATTTTGTATACCTCATAAGCGTCAACAGGATTCAGAAATATTGTTTCAGGATAATTTGTCATATTTTTTGTAGCATTTATTAACATATTTTTATTATTGTTATTTGATAAGGTAATGTCAATAAAATTATCATTAATTATGTTACAAATATCTTGTGGGTCTTTATAAGCTGTATTGTTCGAAGTTAAACAGTCTATTTCATTATTATTAGCCAGCGTTGATTTCCTTGTAGATATGATCTCCCATGTTGCTTTGCACTTATTTTTGTTGTTCGATATGTATTTCAGGTTGTTGATTTTTTGTGCCTTCAAAATACACCTTCTCAACATTTTTGTATATTTCTTTAGCTGTATTCTATTGTATTTTTTTTGGGTTTTAGTGAATTTATAATTCAGGTATAAGCTACGCTTTGTTGAGCAAGAAATACGTAATCCTTTTGTTAGCCATTTAGTTTTTTTAAAATGATTGTTAACTTTCACCTTTATGCGTGGGAAGCATAGGTTGTAGAATAAACAGACTAATTCATAAAAATAAGTGAATGCTTCACTTAGGTTATCCGACGATAGCACATCAGAGAAGGATAACGCCGCTACACACTGTGTGAATTTGGATAAGTTCTCCTGACTATAATCCCGTATGTATTCAAACCATGTTATGTATCTGTAGCTCCCTTTTACTGTAAAAGATATTGTTTGAGCCATGTCATGATCAGACAAACATAGTGAGTGAGTCTTTGCTTCAACTTTACTTATATTACTTGCCATCTGATCAATGCAGGTATTTATTCTGGTAGGGGATTTTATATGCATTGTAATGTTGTAATTCAGCAGCGTACTTTTTAGTTCTTTAGCATTTGGGCTGTCTTGTAGAACATCAATGTTCCAGTCCCCACAGATAACTAATTTATGATTCTTGTATCTAGATGTAAGTTGGAAAAGCAGTAGATTTAATTTATGAATAAAAACACCAACATTAGACTTAGTTTGTTCAGGGATCCTATAAATCACAATAACTATTAAGTCAAGGCCCACAATCTCGACACCGCAAGTTTCAAAACAGCCATTTGTTACTAAGTGTTCATCAAATTCTATACATTTGAGTAAGTATGTGAATTAATTAATTAGTATGAGAAATGGACTCCATTAATCAGGTATGTTTTTTTTATTCCAATCATTGTGCATAAAGTTAATTTCAAGTGTTTAAATACGCCTCAATGAAGAAAGTTTCTGTCCTTAGTGCAAGTATGAAGGAAGATTTGGGATCAAGTAAGATTTTTTTGCCAAGTCCTAATCATAAGTTGATTATCATTGCCGCTTTTCTAAGCCGCCATGCCACGTGCGATGACGTTGTAAACAAACAGTTGCCAGTTCGTGTGTTTTGCTAGTTATGTACATTGATAATGCGTAATGCGTCCAATTTTCTTATTAGGTTTGCGGATAAGTTCAAACATCGGTATTTTAGTTTTTTTGTTCTAAAGGGGTAGTAACAAAAAATGCTAGTATTCTGTAACTTGGACTACTATTACGTATGTTGATTTTTTGTACTGGTGAAAAAATAACCCTGTATATAAACACGACCTAATAAATAGTAATAGGGTAGTGGACAATATATTTGGCGCTGTGCGCGTCTATATAATACGGTGGAAAGGAGAAACCCTTTAAGCGACATTTTGGTCAAAAATGAGTTTTATATATCGACGGAACCGGCTTTTTTTTCTGCCTCGTTTAAGCCAAGTAATACTGAGATCTGACGACTTCAATGTTGCTTAAGGTATAATGAAATAATGGTCAAATTTAAAGACAGGGATGTTAAGTGACGCAATTATTGACTAAAATTTAGACAGTGTCACTTAAGCATACACATATTTATATACATAGTCGCTTAAGTTTTTTTTTTTCAAGTGCTACTCTTATCGGTTAATTGCATGTCATACAAATTACCTTGCCCTGTAAGCGACACTTTTCTGATTAAAATAATTTTATTTATAAAGGGTTGCTTAAAGGCTCGTTTCGGAGAATTCTTAGGTCAATATCAATTAAGCGACATTTATTTCAGAAGGTTCCAAGTTTATTGAAATAACGTTATTACTATTTCATAGATAAGACAATTTGACAAAGTACGTTCAAAGAACACAAGTCTCTAAAGCGGCCACAGAAAGTGATATGATTTTTTTCCTAAAAATAAAACTTTAAAACGCTCTCCTGGACAATTACCAAAATGTCGCTTAACAGGTTTCTCCTTTCCACCGTCGATATTTTCCTTTAACAGTCGGTTATTCTTGTCGGGTAACACACGTAGTAGAAACTCGATTTAATTCCGATCACTGTCGTACCCGGCGCTGAATATAAACTCGAGGAATGCAATGGTACTATGGAAATGGGGCAAGGTGCTGGCTGATTTACATTTCAACTTAACCTTTTACATTTTAATCTTATTTTCTACCCTATGCCGCGTGGTGACGGCAGTAAGAATACATTTATCACCATCCCAAATCTTACCGTGGGTGTCTTAAGAGTCGAATAAAGGATTGTAGTGTCACGCACCATTCATTTATTAAAGATTGATGACGAACCGCTGCGTTATCATAGTGGGCACACTACTGCGATCGGCAACCCCGTTGCCCGGCGTAGCGATTATGGGCATACCTGGGTCAAAATTCTTTTCGTTGTCTTATCTTAGTCGACTCTTACGACACCCGCAGGAGGAGTTGGGGTGGTGACAAATGTATTCTTACTGCCGTCACCACACGGCAAAGGATTGAAGTGTCACTGACCATTATTTGATAAAAGATTGATGATGGGCTGCAGCGTCATCAACTCATCAAAGTGGACACATTACTGCGATCGCCAATCCGCTTGCCCAGCGTGGCGATTATGGGCATTTACCTCCTAATGCGTCTATACGTATAGTCAATAGAAGAGGCCTACGTCCAACAGTGGACTATAATAGGCTGATGATGATGATGATGATGTCTTATTTTGTGTCCCTAAAAAACGTGACGCAGTGGTGATTTTTGTATGAGATTAATAAGGCAAACAATTTATTTCATAAAATACACTGATGTGAGAACAGATTCTCTATACTACAATTAAATAATAAAATTTTTTTGGGGTGTCTGTGGTTTTCAGTGAATGGTGAAACACGTTGTATGTGGACGGATTCGAAGATGTTTAGTATAATAGGATTCCTACTCCGTCTTCGCATTCGAAGGCTCTGATATGCCTTCTGGTGCATCTTATCCTTATTGAAACTGCTCGTATAACAGATATTTGGACTTTTTGTATGAGATGATGTTTTGATTTCAATATCTGATGTATGGATTAAAACCTAGCGTGTGAAAGAAATACCATTGCACAGGATTTTTTTTATATACTGACGCGAAACACAAAATGATATCGTGACAAAGTGGTATGAAACAAAACAACGAAAATAATTTTGACCCACTCTAACTTACTCGTAATGCGTCCATATACGCATAGGAAATAGCAGAGGCCTACGTCCAGCAGTGGACTGAGAGACGCTAATGATGTGGTGAGTATCTATCCTATCTTGAATAATCTTGAAGACGTTATTTGTCGATCGAGAATATGTATGTCACTATTTATCGATTATGTTAAAAGACTTAATAAAAGGGAATCACTTCAAAGTAGCAAAGTAATAATTGTCAGCGGGCGGCCGTTTCAATGAAATGTATGTGAACGGTATTGAGCGTCTGTTCCTCGGACTACCGTATATTATGACAAAATACATATCAATCTCAACTCACATGTACAGTTGCTTTAAAAAAAGTCATGACTGCTACTGCTACTACTTGTACTAATCCACACTATTTATGAATATCGTAATTTATTGCGTTTTATTTAAAATGCAAAAGGGTTTAGGATGCGAAAACTACACTGACAAATTCATTACTTAGTATTTCTAGGTACTGTCTACTTTGTATTTCTGTAACATTTTAGCAATCGCTTGTAGATAAAATTCTCAGTTTAAAATCTGACCTGAAAACCTAAATTTCTCGAAACAAGTGATGCATTCATTTACCCTGACTCGAACGATTTGAACGAAGAATAAATCGAACATCCTCGAACAATGCTTCGTTTATCAATTGTTGCAAACTGGCGAAAAGTTTTAAACAATACATCGTTAGAATCGCAGTACTTTCAACCTTAGACTTAATAGTCGTGGGTACGAGTTAGTCGTTTAGGTTTACATTTATTTTCTCGACTAAAATAAAACGTGGAAAGCTATGACAATTATTAACAACGTGTATTTATTGTAGACGTAGCCATATTATTATTAGACACGTCTCAGTATTCAATCTCAGGTCAAACGGACAAGGGCTTGTCCATTAATCACGTCATACGATTTTTACCTATTTAAGACCCCCCCCCCCTCGCTCCATGATTTTTTGGAGATATTTTCAGCCCCCCTTGCCCATATGACGTATAATTTATTGCCAACTTAATTAGTACTTTTAATAACACTTCAATTTACGTATTTAAGCACACGTCATGAAAAAATCTTTTTTGCTAACTACGAGATAAATGTCTGCGAAGTGTTAAAACTTAGTTCAGGGTTTGACATCTGGTTATGTGTTTTAAAAAAGTATAGATTTTTTTTACTAGCTATAATGCTGTTCAGCGGAGAATAACAAAAAAATACACGTGATTTGTCCGATGACCACTATGGTGAAAATTAGTGTTTTTTTCTTGAAACCTCCCTCTCCCTATACAGTATGACGTGATTAATGGACAAGCCCCAATCGGTAGGGCTTATTATCTTAAGTTCGAGAAATGAGAGATCTTGCTACAATACATATCGGCTATTATTGTCACTGGATTCTGAGAAATTATTAGAAATAGAAAATTGCTGATAAGTTATTTAATAAAACTCCCACAAACAGACCTGCTACCGCTAATGAACCGTAATTGTGTCTTATGCCCAGACAAATTGATACAGACCCTTCGAAACTATCAGGCACTGTCAATTGCATGTCAGTGATTGTAAAAGACCATGCTAAATAATAAATAAAGACTTACACACGCAGCAAACACCCAGACCGTGAGCACAGTCGCCCGCAGAAGTGCCTTCCCTCTGCCGACAGTCGTACGGGTTGAGACAGATGCCGGCCCGGGCAGTCTTGTAGCCAGTCGGCTGGCATTCCCGCTCTCCACCCACTGGGAAGAAGTTCAGCACCTTGCCGAGGGTGAAGAGGCCTCCTGGAAGAAAGAAAGTAAAGAATTAGTGGATCACATCATCAGCCTATCTCATCCCAATGCCGGACGTAGTCCTCTCCTACTACATGCGTATAGACGCATTAGGAGGTAAATGCCCATAATCGCCACGCTGGGCAAGCCGATTGGCGATCGCAGTAATGACCCACTACAATGACGAAATCTCAATCGATCAAAGAATGGTCAGTGATACTTCAATCCCTTAGTCGACTCTTACGACACCTTCGGGAAAAGTTGGAATGGCGACAAATGTAGTCTTACTGCCGTCACCGCAGGCTTATCATGCCTGTTAAGAGTGGCGTTGAATTAAATAACCCTACAGCATGCGTTACAAACTTAACACTATCATATTTTTGGTTTTTGCCACGGGACAGAGGGCAACATAGAAATTAAATCATATGGCTTGACCTTAGTTTCCTGTCACCTGACGTTCCAAGCTAAAGGAGAAACTTAGGTCTTATTTGATCTAATCATATTTCTTCATTAATCTCATTATTATCCTCATCCCTTATTGTTTCTATTTTATTGAAAATAATTTGATGTTGTTTTTGCAAATTATTCATTACCTATTTGTCCTCGATTATTGTGCCTCTATTCGATTTAATTAAATATTGTTAAAGCCCTCATAATACCATAATACTATATGAGCTTATTTAGAATATTTTTTTCAAACTAATTTACAATATTTTACATCATCACTCATCAGCCTCTTTGTCCACAGAATGTAACGCGCATTAGGCTAATAATCGCCACGCTGGGCATTCGGATTGGCGATCAAGGTAGGTGTCGACTACGATGATGATGCTGTCCATCAGTAAACGAATATTCAGTGACACTCCAATCCTTCCTTTCGACTCTTACGACACCCACCAGAAGATTTGGGATAGTTATTTTCATTATTTTCAGTATAAAATCATTTTGACAATCGTACATACAGTATTTTTTTTAAAGTAGGTAGGTACCCAAAATGTTAAATTGTTCTTGACGCTCGCATTTTCCAATACCTAGTCTAAAACAAATTTATTCAAACATATTACAAATTCACGAGGCGTAAGTTACAATATCAAATATTCCAAGCACGGTGCTAGTAAAGTTCAAAGTAGAAACATCAATATTCAAATATTCAGTTGCAACAAAATACTCTGCAGTTCGTAAAATGAAACACATTTCTTGTTATTCTGAATTCAATCGGAACTTCGCAATTTACCAGTGGTTTTCGCAAATAAAACTTTCCCCTAGGTGATAACGGCACCGCAACATGTAAATGTTTCACCAATATTATCAGAGACGAGCATATAATAGAGATAAAGAAAACAAAAAAGTGTAAACAAATATGGCTGACTTTCCATAGCGTTTGACTTCTTTGACACGTATCGTGAAACGCGTTGGCAGATATATTTTTTACGTTAATACTAATAAATATCAATAATTTGAACTAAAAATGTATGTGATCCCAAGGGTTTAGGTTTTAAGATGGTGATAAAATCAAAATTGTGTTCTAAAAATGCGTGATTATGAAATAATCCAAGTTTGTGTTTGTTTACACTTTTTTGTGTTCTACTAGCGAACAATATTGAGTATACTGTCTCACTTCTCAACTTGACCTTTCCTATATTCTCACTATAATATCAAAATACAAAGTTGCGGGTCGTTTGCGATTGAGCGTTAGCGATCTTGGCTACGGACCTCTAGATTACACATGCACATGATTGTGTTCTGTGATAGATGGGTCATTCTTCAAAGGGTCGATCCTCCGTGTCCAAATAAAAAAGTAGCCGTGTCGTGGGCGCCAGTCTTTACTGTTTAATGGTCTTTGATATCGCTAAAACATGTAATGCATATTGCATGGACATAAAACATAAATAAACTTTGAGCAAAATAATGCCCTGTATGAACACAGCACGGTTTATTTTGCAAGATTGGTAAAAACAGAATCAAGTTGCTAGATTTTCTTCTAAAATTTGCATAAGATAAGCACGTTGGCGCTTCCGTGGCATCGTGGTAAATACGAGCCTTATTCTCGCTTTACCTGAGTAAGTCGAAAGATGGGCCGATACTGTAGCCGTACCATGACTTTACAAGTATCGGTAACATTAGGTTTTTCTGGAAACGTAAAGCAGTATCGTTTTTTTTTCTTTCTATCACTACCACCGTCTTACCCGTTAACCTGCCGCTAAAAAGTTAGTACTGTGTTCCGGTTTGGGGGTAAGATAGTCGGTGTAATTACTGGCATAGAGGCAATCCATCTAAGTCGTCTGGGTAGATTTTTTGGTCATTATATCCCTGGGGCTCTGTTCCCGCTTTCCATCAGATGGGCTAAGAGTTCAGTTGTCTACCTTCGTCACATTAAAAAAATCCATCTCATTGGTAATTTCGTACCAATGTCGTGCGAGTGTGATGGGTAGAAAGTGAAATACGTATCGAAACACGGCGTAAATCTCATGGCAGAGCTACAGGCCGTCGCGTTCGCTCCAATATGTTAGTGCGAGCGTGATATAGTATTTTAATATAATTATAAGAGAGGTTATTAAAGACGCCACGAGCATTTTTGACTAAGTTAAACAATGTTGCATACAATACTTTTTTTACGACCATACACTTATTTTCAAATAAAATTGTAAATTTAAGAAATATTCTAAGGTCGAGCGGGAGACGTCAAAATAAAAAAAAAACCTCCTCTATGGTTTACGATTGATCAGAAATGACATTTAAAATTAGGTTGGCAGCCATGTATTTCATTAAGTCTTGTATACACGAGGTGTCTTAAAATGCAAAACACGCACTGCGTGTAAACCCGAATGCGTTTATAGGGAATAGACAATGTAGACTTTTCTTGACATCTGTAAGGTAGAGGCTTAAAGGCGTGTTCACGACTATGTAAATGACAAATAAAGTAGTAGGGGAGGGGAGTAGAAAAAAATGCATTACGTATCGAGTAAAACCTAAACCACTAATTGGAGTTCGAGGCCAAAAAATCTACGAAAATATTGCCACAACAATGAAATGTTCTTACAATAGTAAATCCTTATTTACTAAAAACAGACGTTGAGATATCTTATTTATTGGTAATTTTAATTCTTTAATTTATAGAAACAATATTATTTACTTATTTTCACGTAAATATGAGATATTTTAATAAAAACTTAATTATCCGCAATTATTAGTAACAAAGTTGGTATTGCGCTGGTATCACCTCAGGTGTTAATAACATTTGGTACAGCAATTTAACTACACATAAATTTAAACCCTATTTCTGCATACGTATAGAAAATTGCAGAATAATATATTGTAGCGTGCTTTATGTTCACATTTCGTATTCGTAAAAATCCTTTGGCCTACAAATTTCTTTGGCAGTGCTATAGTTCTCCATTTAAATTATCATACAGATCTAACGTATTGTTTTCTTCCGTAGGTTGTTAACAATGTGACCCACTTGGTTCAGCCATGTTTAGCTTCGCTATACACCCCATCATCAAAAAATTTAATTCCAAATGAAATATACTGGGTGAAATGATATAAAACACAATGTAAATCATATTTTCTGGATCTACTCATGATTACAGCGAAGTTTTACTATGGGACCAGCCTTGAAAAAGTTACCACTCAGGAGGATAAGTGATGAAGAAGACAAATAAAATACTAAAAACCGGCCAAGTGAGAGTCGGAATCGCGCGCGAAGGGTTCCGTACCATTATCAGTTTATTATTTAAAAAATACAGTTAAATCAACCTACCTCAAAAACTATATAATTTAATCAAGTACTTTGAGAGCTGATATCTCGAAAACGATTTGCTTAAATAAAAATAAGATTTATAAACCTTCATATCATTTTCAAAGACCTTTCCATTAATACCCCACACGCTTATATACAACTTCAAAAAAAATTCTATCCCTCAGTTACATGTATGGAGGACCCCCACCCCAATGGTTTTTTTTTACAATTTAGTATCATAATCCTGTAGCGGTTCATACAACACATATCCTTACCAAATTTCGTTACTGTAGCATCTATAGTTTCCGAGTAAATCGGCTGTGACAGACGGACAGACGGACATGACGAATCTATAAGGGTTCCGTTTTTGGCGACGGAACCCTAAAAAATGCTTTCATTTTACATTTCCAAATTTCTTTCCCATAATTTTAAGCCGTAATAAGGTAGGGGGCTTAGTAATTTAACCATACCTACTGTTTTAATAAATATGGCACGCTGTCGTTTGTGTTCACTGGTAATTCAACTTCTATTTAAAATAGGCTTTGAAACGTTGGCTCTTATCATTTTAAGATCTTTACAAGAAAATTTTGTCATTTCTATGTGAGAAAAGAAAAGTTTTTAGATATTTACGTGTTTTTAAGAAAATCCTAGTTGTGACAGCCATATTAAATAAAAAGGCGTACAAACATTACGGAGGTGTATAATATTTTTATTATGAATTATTTTAAATAAATTTATTAAATAACAAAAAGGTTGTGGAAACCTGAAAACTTTATTTGACAATGACATAAGAGACTTTGACAGATTTGACAATAACGCATCTGTCGTAGTTTCGTTGGCCTCGAACTCCAATTTCTGGTATAAAGCATATTTCATTTTCCAACTCGTGGTACGGCTGCTGGTGATTTTCACCAAGGGAGTATTTTCCAGGCGTGATAGAGATTTTTGTGAGAGCTAGTTGCATGGCAAAATGTAATTTAGTTGAAAGGATTGAAGTTTTTTGTAGAACTAATCTTAATTCAATACTTTTAAGTAGTAATACTACTATACATATAGTGTGTAAATCTAATACGCGCGATAAATTAAACCAGGCATGGGATTCATTCGTGTAATCATGGATTACGAGGTTTTTTGTAAGTTACACTTAATTATGACGCCACAGATATATTTTTTTAAGATTTGCGGAGCAACGTTGTAGGTACTAGGTACGAACATTTGATAATATTGATATGGTAGTTATATCATCTGCTTTTGAAATTAGCTGTCAACGAACGTTTAACACGAGTGTGTTCCTCTACATTGCGCGCCGAATTATTTCGTTCGGATTTGTTGGCCTATTTTTAAGTTATAGTTACCTAAATGTACTTAGAATATCCTAAACTAACACCCGTTAAGAGCTCCGCCCGTATTAGACTTACAGCCTGTATAAACTCGTATAATATAACTGCAACTGAAAGTGTCGATAGGCTAGAGCAGATTAGGATGATCGTGATTACGAATCAGCCGTGTGGTGACGGCAGTAAGAATACATTTGTCACCACCCGAACTCCTCCTGCGGGTGTCGTAAAAGTCGACTAAGGGGTTGAAGAGTCACTGACCACTGACCACTATTTGATAAAAGATTGATGATGGGCAGCAGCGTCATCATAGTGGACACATTACTGCGATTATGGGCATTTACCTCCTAATGCGTTTATACGCATAGTTAATAGGAGAGGCCTACGTCCAGTGGACTGTCATAGGCTGATGATGATGTGATGATGATGATTCCGAATTGGCATTTTATTAACGTTAAAATTATGTGTCAGAATACATGCCTTAATTCAAAATAAAATTACCTCTATTTACCGGGGGTATGGAAGGATTTAAATAGAGTAAGGCGGAAGTCTACAATGGTTTACAAAGCAGGTTGGGTAACAATTTACTTTATTTCCTGGCCTACTTCTCTCTTATCATTTCCCGCTGCGCAAAATTGTATTGTAGGTATTAAGTTAAGTATTCCATATATAATGTAAATTATATGTACGAGTACATCGTAGCCGTACACTTTTTATTAAATTACTATATTTAATGTACCTAAAAGTTCGTGGGTAACAGTAGCCTGTTCCGTGATTCGGCATGCATTTGTCAGCCTTCGTAGACTCGTTGGTAGTAACCCTGCCTACGAAGCTGGAGGTTCCGGGTTCGAGTCCCGGCGATATTTGTGTATTTATTTATCACAAATATTTGTTCCTTGGTCATTGGCTGTCTATGTATTTAAGTATCTATTATATAATATCGTCGCTTGGTACCTATGTACATCACAAGCCTTAATTGAGCTTACCGAGGACCAAGTCGATTTATGTAAGATGTCCCAAGATATTTATTTATTTATGTATACGGTTACGTTAGCTTTACGTTGACTCGATCGTTACGTAAAGTAGTCCATCACGCTCGCTCCAATACATCAATCTGCTTACCATGAGTTGCCTGCCATCTATAGAAGTTTTTGTAAACCACGAATAAAATTAATGGCCTAAATATTTTGATTTGTGTTTTTATTTTTTTCTCCAGTAGTCACACTACTTTAATACTATATAAATTATAATCGGTCTTAAGACCGAGTGGCCGAGCGGTGCAGGCATCAGCCGCAAAAGCTGAGCACGTGGGTTCGAACCCCACCTCGGACATTGGTGACCTTGGTCGTTTTTTCTTTGGTATATGACATCCAATACATATTTATACAATATATATTTTTTTATCAGCCTGGTTTAGTGTCCCACTGCTGAACAAAGCATCCCCTCTTTTCCTCCATTCGGTGCGGTCGTCACAGTTCTCCCGCCAATTTGGATAGAACGCGTCCACCCATTTTGATTTGTATTTTTTTGTTATAAATTAAACTGTTTACTCTTTTAATTACTCGTACATTTTACAAATAATTCTTCTTAACCGCACTGGCTTGAGTTTCTTGAACGCGTAGTCTACGCCAACCACAGTCTTGAAAGCTGCATAAAAGAGCAAAATGGGAATAAAATGAGTGGATAAATCCATAACGCTGTAAGCTTGACGACATCCGCCCCGAGCTACATGGACATAGACTACTATCGCGCCAGAGCCTTCACGTTATCTGAGCTGGGTGCTTAGCCAAGTTGCCAATCGCTAGCGCTTAAACGTCAATCGTAAGCGAAAGGCAGCTAACTGTCTTTGTCGCACTAATATGCAAGAGTGACAAGGAGGGTAAACTACGATACGCTACCTAGCGCTAGCGATTGGCAACTTGGCTAAGCATCCTGAGGCCGTGAGTTTTCTGGCCGGCGACCGGCGACCGATGCGTGTCCGCCACTGACGACGGTTACCCGCTGCCGGCGACGTTTCAGAGAAACCACCCTCAAACATTCGCGATCAAAACATTCACAAAGAAGAAAAGAGACAACCACAAGGTCCACAAGCCAAATAGTACATTTCGATACAAGTGCAAAAAATTTTTTTTCGATGAGGGTGAAAGTTGGAACCCGAGTGAAACGAGGGCGACAATCACCAGAGTTCAAAAAAGTTTTTACACGTGTATCGAACGACATTTTTCATAACAAGTGCCTTAAAAAGAGAAATTAACGCACGCGAAGCTTGCGCAAAGTTTACTTTTCCGCACTAGTTAGGAAATAGTACATTTCCTAACTAGTGCATTCCTGCAATGATTGGACCAATCCTAATAAGTTGTAACCAAATTTTTTTTTTCATCTGTTTTATATCGACTTATTTCACAGTGTTATATCTACTACAGGCAACGTTAATCTGTGCCTAAAGCATACTAGCCGTACCAAGAGTTGGCAAATATCATTTACGTTAAGTTCTACTCGATACGTAAAGCTGGCCATCGCGCTCGCTCCAATAAACAAGTGCGAGCGTGATATAATGCTTTACGTATCGAGTAAAATCTAATGATGGTCCCACACTCACTGGCTATAACAAATGTTATATAACGTTATATAAAAATATTTTATAACGTTCCGTAAAACCATACAACTACTTATAGTCCTCTAATACAACTATGGTCCACAAGTTCAACTCGTAATAAAGCATCAATGGAAATCTTTTATTTTGGTTTTATCTAAGTTTTTAAATTATTAATGAGGAGACTTTGTGTAATAACTGCGTCAATAATATAATAATTACACTAAATCATATCTTTGATTTAGTGTAATTATTATATTATTTGCGTAAGTTTTGGACCATAGTTGGGAGCTTTTGGACTATAGTTGGGTAGTTTTACGGTTATAAAACATTTGTAACAGCCAGTGTGAGACCACCATAACATAACCGTTACTTGAAAACTCATGGTAGGGCTACAGAATATGAAGGAAAGTGTACGCTAAGCGCCGACATACGAGACCGATACACTCTAGTATCGAACCTGTATGCATAAAAGGCAGCGCAAATATTATACGATGGCAAACTTATAATATTGCCTGAAACTAGGTTATCCGGCAATATTATAAGCAGGGACCGGAACCGGTATTTTACAAAAAACCTCGAAATAGCTCAATGTTTTATACTCTTTATGTACTTCTCAATATTTTATGTAATTTACAATATTATAAGGAGTTCAATTGATCGCCGCCTTGACCTACCGGTTGTGACGTCACTACCTATACGCATAGCTAGGTACCTATAGCGAGAGCACGGCCGGCGCACGCCCATCGCTCGTCACTGACTTCGAGGCGCTTGCGGCAGACAGAGGTTTCCAGAATCTCCTTGATCGAAGGGTCACGTGAGCCATACCTAACTGCTTTTGAGTGAAGTGATTAAATAGTGAGGAAATAAGCAATCATTGTGTGTTACGTTATATTTAGTTTCTTTAAGTGTAATAACGGTTTATAAGCATTATAAAATTATTTTTGTTTTGAGATTTAATAAAACTTGAGTTCTCTTGTTGTAAAATTATTTAATTCTGTGCAAATCTATCCTAGATCCCTTCATCAGAAGTGCGATAAAGGACTGAGTTGCCCACATGCTAAGATTACGTAATAAAATTTGAACTCTGAAAACCGTTACGTATTGCTTTGCGCTTTAAATAGCTTGATAGAATTTGATTGCTTATTACTTTGTTATTGGTTTATTGCTACTGCTTTTATTGCTTGTTTTAATTTGAGTGAATTTTATAATGGTGCGTACTAAATCACGGTCACGTTCGCGGGAACGATCACACACTCGAGGTAGGTCGCGTGTTCGCAAACGGCGTCATTTACGGCGGCATAGACTTCTTTCGCGAAGCAGATCTAGTGATCATGGTAGTTTTGAATCGCAACGTAGCTCGAGTGATGGACGTCGTGGTTCGCGAAATGGCTCGCGTGTTCCAGATCGAAGTGATTCGCGGAGTGCCGAAAGACGCTGTCCTCGAAGTAGGGTTAGGCGTCGCTCGCGTAGTAGAAATAGGCGTAGGTCACGTAGTAGAACTACACTTCGTTCGAATAGCAGGACGAGACGTAGCCATTCGCACAATGTTTCACGTATCCCACGGCGCGACCGCTCGCGAAGTAGCTTACGTCGCGGATCCCAACGTATTTCGCGTAATATCTCTAACGATGGGGAGATGCGGGTTCAGGCGGAACGTGTACCTACACCTAGAACACCACCGTTGCCAGATTTTAAAAGTGTCCCACCTCGGCAGCATTATTTAGAATCTCGTGATCCGTGTTCTGAGGCGTCTACTCTTGCACAAGCTCTAATGGAGGCTATCAAATCTGCACAACCCATCAGGTCGCAGCATTATTACGTCTCTAATTTCGACCCCTCCTTACATAACATCGAGGCATGGTGCGACGAAGTAGATCGCGCCAGAACAGTTAACAATTGGAACGACCACGAGTGTTTATCGCGTGTTGCTTCTTGTTTAAAAGGTGACTCTAAGGTCTGGTTAAATGAGTGGGTCACTAACGACAGAACTTGGTCAAATTTTAAACGCGAGTTTGTCTCTTTGTCCCAACAAGCTAGACTACGCTAACATTTTATTAGACTCCATGAATAGTACATCTGATAAATATTCGTCCTTCGCGGAGTATGCACGGCGTAGCTTATTGCGTTTAAAGATTGTTCAAGGTCTAACTGATGAATTGAGGACTTTAATTGTTATTCGTGGTATAGACAGTCCTCAAGTGCGTGCAGCAGCAGCCAACGCAAACCTCAGCCCTGAAAATATCGTTTCATTTTTGTCTATTTATACGAAACCTAGATTACCAAAGCGAGATAATACAGGTTACAATAAAAAACAAGCTCAAACGAAAAATAACTTTAATCCCGATCAAAAATGTTTCAATTGTAATCAACGGGGTCATATAAGTCGCGATTGTGAACGCTTAAAGTCATCGGTTGCTGGTTCTTCTAACACACAACCAGGGCCAGTCTCAAGCCCAGGTCCTAGCAATTCGTGTACATTCTGTAAGAAACCGGGACACACCGAGGATAAATGCTTTGCTAAAGCGCGGTTAGAACAACACAATAGGCGTAATATAAATCTTTGTACTCATCGGTCTACTTCTTGTCCTGACAATAACGACATAACTACTTCGGTTATAAACGGTTGACGTACTTATTGATAGCGCTGCCCTCGACTTGTTCTTAATTTCTTTAGATTCCCTTAAGTATATAACTTGCCAGCCTAAACCTAGACTTTTCGATTAAAGGGCTAAGTGACAAAGAAAGTGCTACTACTTCTTATACATTAACCGTCGAGTTTAGTAACATAGCGATCGAAGCAGACTTACTATTAGTGCCGGCTAAATATGTGAATGCATCGGTTATTATAGGCACAGACTTATTGAATCGCGATGGAATAACTTATTACAGTACCAAAGACTAGCAATACTCGTACACTTACACACTCTAATACCGGGTCTCATTGCGTCAATGCGATTGAATTAGATATTCATGCTAAAGTAATATGCCTCTTCAAAATGAGGATTTGGTAAGCCTCATGACTGTCATTAATAAATTTTCTATCTTTTTGATATCGAGAACTGCTACGACTACTGTTAAAACGGGCGAAATGGAAGTAAAGCTCACGAAATTCACACCAGTGGCGTATCAAATAATAAGTGGCGTGATATGTTAAAACGCCTTATGGTTTAGCTAATTCTCCTATCGTTTACCAGCGCATAATTAACGATACCTTGCGTGATCATATTAATGAGGGGAACGTCCTAGTCTATGTTGATGACGTGCTTCTTTTAAGTTATTCTGTGAGAGAGGGCGTTAAGTTATTGGATAGGGTTCTTCAGAATCTTACAAGCGCCGGATTTTCAATAAATTTAGTCAAATGCTCATTTCTTGTAACTGAGGTGGAGTATTTAGATAAAATAATATGTCAAGGTCAGGCGAGACCGAGCCCAAGAAAAGTTGAAGCCTTAGTTAACACCGCACCTCCAGAAAATGGCCGACAAGATCTCATTAAACAATTCACTAGCGAGCGCTATATGCGATGTCCTTAATATGTTGCGCATTCAAGCAAATTTCAAGAACGCCTCTTGGTCAGAGACGTTATGGGAGCTGCAGCTGGTGTTAAATATAACTAAACAGAAAGCAACACAAGCCTCCCCTTTGAATCTCCTAATAGGTATCGAAGCAACAATCCCTGCTATTCGTGCATTAGTGCGTGACGTGGCAGTTGAAGGGTCATCTCCTAATCGGGAGGCCCTGCGGGAGACTACTAGGAGCAGGACCTGCCTCTTGCTGAAAAGGAATCAGACCCAGCAAGATGAGAGTCAATCGACAACGGCATCTACCACGTCAATTCAACACTGACGACCTAGTATTCCTTAAGTTTTCTCAGTCGACAGGAAAGCTCGATTCAGGAATGCGAGGCCCGTACAAGGTAGTGGAGGCGCTGCCAAATGGACGTTACGTGCTACGCTTGCTCAGCGGCGGCTACGGCAAGACCACGCAGGCTGCTGCTCAACACATGGTGCCTTGGAGAGGCGAGTGGTGTCCAGACACGTGTGCTGCATTCTTTGAATGTAAGTAATGTTTGTATGAAGTACTTCTCTTTGGCCACTTTTGTCACTAAGTTTTACTTAGCAGCTGACGGTCCGACAGGCGGACGGCACACTTGTATGATTATGGTCTACTTGTTGTGCAGTACACACGTTTGAATACGGTCTGCGTGTTGTACGGTACACACGTTTGAATACGGTCTGCGTGTTGTACATTTCACACGTATGAATACGGTCTGCGTGTTGATTAGTTTACACGTATGAATACGGTCTGCGTGTAGACTAACTAGGCTTTACACGTTCGAATACGGTCTGCGTGTAAAGCATCTTGACATCCTTGACGTATGAATACGGTCCGCGTCAAGTATGTTTTCAGGCTAAGGCCACATCCTAGATAGCCAGAAGAAGCGGCGGTTTCTGCTGGAGAGCTCCGGTTCCCGCTGGAGAGCTCTGGTTTCTGCTGGAGACTTATCATCAGTCGGGTTCGATTTTTAATAAGAGACGTCTCGAGTTATTTAAAGAGTGAAGAATGTGTGCGAGCTTCGCATTGATTGATGAATGAATTAATTGAATGATGAACTGGTGTCGGATTTGGAAGCCTTGAATGACTATTAGCCAAGACTGTTGAATAGTTTCTAATTCAGTGTTGTTTTCAGATGAAAACTTGGGAGATGACTTAACTGCGTCGTCTACGGTCCCTGGTTCTACAGTGTCCCTGATGAAGCCGGGCCAGCTACATCTAACACCACTGATGGTATCAACACCAATCCAGCCTGTGTCGAGGACGACACATTATCAGGAGAAGCCGTATAAGGAGTTCAATTGATCGCCGCCTTGACCTACCGGTTGTGACGTCACTACCTATACGCATAGCTAGGTACCTATAGCGAGAGCACGGCCGGCGCACGCCCATCGCTCGACACTGACTTCGAGGCGCTTGCGGCAGACAGAGGTTTCCAGAATCTCCTTGATCGAAGGGTCACGTGAGCCATACCTAACTGCTTTTGAGTGAAGTGATTAAATAGTGAGGAAATAAGCAATCATTGTGTGTTACGTTATATTTAGTTTCTTTAAGTGTCATAACGGTTTATAAGCATTATAAAATTATTTTTGTTTTGAGATTTAATAAAACTTGAGTTCTCTTGTTGTAAAATTATTTAATTCTGTGCAAATCTATCCTAGATCCCTTCAATATCATATTTTTAAATTACTCCATTAACTTAGAATTTATATACCTACCGAAGAACGAAAAAGAACCGTTCTTTTTGTATGGAGTAAATAACGGTTCCGGTTCCTGATTATAAGTTTGCCATTATATTGGGTCACCTATGAAATCGGCGTTTTTGCTCATAGACTTTAGTTGGTCCCTAATTTCATTATCTAAATAGCAACTTTGATTTTTTTCTTTTCAACAGTACACTCTTAACAAAGGTTTTTACACACTAATCATTGTTTTGGTTTTCTTAAGTAATATTAAAAAGCTTTGAAAATAACTCTTGCTATATGCTGCCGGTTTACAGGTTTCGAATAGATATAAAGTACCTATCTTGTTTTATAGAGTTAAACCAAACACGCCTTAGAAATTTCTAATATTATTGGCATAATTTGGTTTATTTTGATTTCGACATCAATAAATTATACACAAAATTCATTGTATGAAAAATCACAAAAATCTCCATACAAAACGCCAATTTCATAGGTGATGACTAATGACCTAATTTGATTATAATACTTATAATGCGCTTAAATAACAGATAGGGATTTCTTTCTAACATAGGTCTCCGAATAACATAGGTCCACAAGAAATCAGGTTTACCAAACTTATATGATACACATATATTTTAAAGACAAACTGGGTCTAGATCGCATAAACTCACATTTAATTATATCCTGACGTTTCGGGCATGACCTGTTTGTCTTCAAAATATGACTGATAATCGTGAAAGTTTAAATCAATACATATACACAAAGCCAATCGGTCACAAACTATGAAACGTCAAAAGTTAGTCAACAAGGAAACTTTGATCAAACATTGGATCCAATCTAAAGTTAATTATATCGCCGCATTCGACTGGCACGTTCGTTAACTTGCTCTGACTGTACAATAGGGTTAGCACGATTAAAGCGACAGTATCTCGCGGCGACATTGACTATCAATCCCTCTTTTATTAACGTAGGTAGTAAAAGACAGGAAGTCTTGCGGCGACATCATACTGTCGTACCAAACATATGTCAAACCTACAAGATTCAATTCCCTTGAAGACCGGAATTCGGGTTAACAGATACAATTAAGATACATATTTGTATTGCAAATATTGTAATACAGGCGAACGAAGACTGCTCGTATTATGGTAAGCAATTAAAAGTTTATCTACCTTAAACCACATGGTCGCTGGTGGTAGGTGCTCGTGCAGGGTCCGCCCGGATAGCTACCACCGTCTTACCCGTTAACCTGGCTAAATAGCAGTAGGTATTTGCACTGCTGTGTTTCGGTTTGGGGGTAAGATTAGGGTTGTAAATAGAAAAAAAACAAACATTTTTTTCAAAATTGTGAAAAAAAACATAAATAAAAACCAAGAACCATGGTTTTATTTCTAAAAATGTTTTTTTTCAGGTGTTCTAATCATAATAAAAAACGGTTTTTCGTGATTTACTTATATAACAGTAGGAACATTAAAGTAAGTATGTCTGTGTTATGTAAGTTTGTAACTACATTATTCAGCATTAAAAGCAAAAAAACTATACCATATAAACCTAAAATGAAAGTTGTTATAATATTCGTTTAATAGTTAACATAAATTTAAAAAAAACTGTAAAAAAAGTATTAATTGCCTTGCAAATTTCGAGATTTCTAGCTTTTGAAAAAAAAAATGTCATGCTCCACAGCAGCGCCACCATAGCTTTTTTGAATATGAGTATGTAGGAAAATATCTACATAATGTCTATAAAATTCTAGACTAGTTAAAAAAATATCTATATCACTAGCTTTATCGTGAGCTTCATTTCATTGTGGCGCTGCTGTAGAGCATACTTCACGGCAGCGCCACCATCAAATGTCTTTAACTGTTTATCGTACAGGCACATATATGGCATCAAATAATTCTATAACAATTCTATACCGACCTAGCATATGAAATTCCTCATTATATTTTGAATATACGGATATGTCCCTATTGAGAAAATATTTGTTTTTAGCGCCTGAACTAAAAATCAAGGCAATGACACAAAAAGTGTAGAAATACTTACTTTCAAACAGGCTTTATGGTAAAAATACCGTTGGGTATGTTGCGGATTAAATGCCAAATTTGTATGGAGGGTAGTACTAGTAGTATATTTTATAGTCCTATTAAATGAAGCGAGCAGTGAATACGCTAGTGCACGAAGTTGTAAATAATTTAAATACTTTTTAGCACCTGATGTTTATATCTATATTTATTCTTCGTAATAACTACCCTCCAACCAAGGTTAAAAAATGGCTTTTAATGGTGTAAACTTATGATGTAGCTATACCAATAAGTCTAGCAGCGGGCAGCAGCGTCATCATAGTGGACACATTACTGCGATCGCCAATCCGCTTGCCCAGCGTGGCGATTATGGGCATTTGCCTCCTAATGCGTCTATACGCATAGTTAATAGGAGAGGCCTACGTCCAGCAGTGGACTATCATAGGCTGATGATGATGATACCAATAAGTATATGTAAATTGTGTAATAACATGAAATATAAGTCTATAAATTAAAATGAAGTAAACAAGGAAAAATATACATCTAACATTCTAATGCTACTTTATGCGTACCCTTTAGAGGGTACGCATAAAGTACGTAAGTAAAAAATAATTAAAAAATTAAAAAACACGACTGCCGTTTTAAGCGAACTGAAAAGTAACAAATAATTCTTTTTTCAGGTTAATTATTGTGAGCGTACCTACATAAGTATAGGCGCTTGTCTTATTACTTACAATATTTTGTTTCGATTGCAGTCGGGGAACCTCCATATATTTATATTTTTGGTAATGAAAGGTTCCCCGACTGCAATCGAAACAAAATATTGTAAGTCATAAGACAAGCGCCTATACTTATGTAGGTACGCTCACAATAATTAACCTGAAAAAAGAATTATTTGTTACTTTTCAGTTCGCTTAAAACGGCAGTCGTGTTTTTTAATTTTTTAATTATTTTATTTATTTGAAACCTTTTAGTGAATCTGAAGATTCCTTGAAGTTGGATAGAATTTCAAAAAACCGACTTCGCAGAGGGCTGAAGCTTCGCTCCGGGGACCCGAGGAGTTCCCATCCAGCGGGATGGGAACTCCTCGGGTATTAAAATTAGCGAATTTTGGGGGCCGGAACATAACTGAAACCAGTGTAAATCTATATGTTGATCGAGTCCGCAGGGCGAGCTGCAGGGTGGGAGGCCGAAAACTGAGCTTGCAGAGGCCCGAACATTCACTTCGAGGGCCCAAGCATGTCGCTTGTAAACTTAAAGCGAGGCCGAAGGCCGACCTGCGAGAAAATTGCACGACGAGCGAGCCCACACGGTACAGCCGTCGTCCCTCTTAACTGATTTCATAATCGAACCGGAGGGCTCAACGTGCAACGGTTCGCTTCGAACTCTAAGGAACACCTAAAGTTCGCGAGGCGGAAGGCCGAGCCGCCAAAGCCCAGCACTACCATGTCAGCCGACGGAATAATGTAACGTTAAAATGGATACGATGATCGTTTCGACAACCTGCAAAGGCCGTAGGACGTACTCCGCGTAGGGTCGAAGGCCCGAATCGTTTCTCAGAGAGGCGCTGGTTTGTGAGGCCAAAAGCCGAGCCCCTGGCCCGGACCACCGGAGCCAGAGGCACAGACATTAACTTAGAGAGCCCAAGTGTTACTTGGAAGAAATTTAAAGTAAGGCCGAAGAAGGGCCGAAGGCCTGGAGCATGACTATCGGGGTGCTTCAAGCGCGAGCCCAATGGTTGGAGCCCCGACGAGCGAGCCCAAGTGGTACAACCGTCCTTCTTAACTGCCTTAACAATCGAAGCCAGAGCCCAGCGCTACCACACTACCTGATGGAATAGTGTAACATGAAAACGAATCGGAGATCCGTAGATCCGACGATCGTTTCCACAACCTGCGAAGGCCGTAAACCAAGCTCCGCGTAGCCGAAGGCCCGAAGTGTCCCCTAAAGGGGCACCATCTTGCAAGGCCGAAGGCCAAGCTAACAGAGCCCAGCGCTCCTTTGCTATTCAATGGAGAGGTGTAGCATTAAAACGAATCTCAGAAAAATCATTTCGAGAAAATGCGGAGGCTGAAAGCCGTGATCTGCGTAGGGCCGAACCGAAGGCCTGGAGCGCGGCCAACCAGCGCGCTTGCCTGCGAGCTGCGTGAGAGCAAACAAACCAACCATCATTCATACCAACTCCCCTGCGCAAATGTAAAGGCCAAACCCGACCCTGATCTGACCAAAAGCCAACGGCAGAACGGTAAAAACCGTGCCACCCCTTTAGTGTTCCTCTCTAGCACCATATGTCTGACTAAGCTTGTTTTCTAGTGACGTTGTTGTACCTTATCATGTGCCTAATTACTAATTTGACATTTAACAAAAATTGTAGGCTCATATTTTGGATGAAAAAAACCGGCCCACATTTAAATGTCGTATTTTAGGGACATACCTCTGATATGCGAATCATATTGTACGTTCTTTTTTTGATATTGTATTCTGGCAATCCTCCGCAACGCTGGCCCAATACTTGCTGGGAACTTCTCATACATCCTTGAATTTCTTCGCAGATGTATGCAAGTTCCCTCACGGTGATTTCCTTCACCGTAAAACACTGTGTATACAGTATACTGAACAAAATGTTAAGTTCGCACCACGATTTTGATACGAATTCGGCTGTGTGGGCTATCATTTTTCCAGCATTTAAGTCGACACTTGTTTCCAACTAATATAATTATGACTGATTATTGAGCTATTTCTTATTAATTAACCGTTCCTTTCGAACAGTTCGGACAACTGAGGCAGCTGTGGCAGCTTTTGGTAGTCATGTCATCATCAAAATATGACAAATTCACTTGCCAATGAATTATTATCGGTTCCAATGTTTAAAATTGTTCAGATTCTATGGGAAATTAATATTAACTAGCTCTTGAAAAATTTTACTGTTAACACTGAGAAAAAGATATCGCCCGATAGTCTATTTTGTATCGAAATCATGGAGAGAACTTAAACTTTTGACTGGTACTGTTTTATCAAACGATATATCGTATACAAGTTTTATTTGAAAAAAAATCATCGATCACGAGAGCCGGGGATTGAACCCACGACCGCTGCGTAGCAGCCGTGCATTTTACCCCTTGACCACAAGCACGTACATACATACAATGTATCTGTTTCATACACACTTAGCGTTCAAGAAGATGTGTCAACGGTGACAGTCCTGTCACGGTTTAGGCATTGAAGAAAAACTTCAATAGTGCGATGTAGAACATTTCGAGTTTTCTCTTCAAACATATACTTAAACATATAACTTGTATATATATTTACAATCTGCATACAAAATGCTTTAATTTGATACCCAAATCATAGCATTTAGATGACATATTATTCTTTGCGCTTTAATTGTGTTTTAATGAATTTGGCTCTTCTTGAATAAGTAATAAACCTATAAGTTATATACATGTTAGTAATCGTTGTTTGAAGCTCTTCATTTTGATACCAATCTCGATAGGTTTCTTTCTTATTTATTTTTTTTGGTTGGACAATATTGAATTTTTAAGCCGCCATATTGATTTTAACGTGACGTCACATATCCTATGTTACCCGCGACGTCACGAGGATTCAAATGATACCTTACACTATTAAAAACGTTTAAGTGGTCGCGAAGATCTGCGCGTTTAAAGAAAATATGAAACATACATAGGGGCTGAACACATATACTCTCCTTTTGGCAGTCGTGTAACAACCACCTGTTTGAAAGTAAGTATTTCTACACTTTTTGCGCCATTGCCTTGATTTTTAGGTCAGGCGCTAAAAAAATATTTTTCTCAATAGGGACATATCCGTATATTCAAAATATAATGAGGAATTTCATATGCTAGGTCGGTATAGAATTGTTATAGAATTATTTAATGCCATATATGTGCCTGTACGATAAACAGTTAAAGACATTTGATGGTGGCGCTGCCGTGAAGTATGCTCTACAGCAGCGCCACAATGAAATGAAGCTCACGATAAAGCTAGTGATATAGATATTTTTTTAACTAGTCTAGAATTTTATAGACATTATGTAGATATTTTCCTATATACTCATATTCAAAAAAGCTATGGTGGCGCTGCTGTGGAGCATGACATAAAAAAAACACATTTTAGAAAAAAAACTGTTTTTTTTTCACGGTTTTTTTCATGTTTTTTTTTTCAAGCCAGAAAAAAAACCGTTTTTTGCAACCCTAGGTAAGATAGCCGGTATAATTACTGGCACAGATAGAGGCAATCCGTCTAAGTCCTCAGTGTAGGCAGCGCATAGGCGATTTTCTGATCGCTATGTACATGGCCTCAGTTTCTGCTTTCCAACAGGTGGGCTGAGAGCTCAGTTGTCTACCTTCATCACATTAAAAAAATGTTAAGACATAAAATGAAAATTGATAAATATCATCGACCATCCGCGCCTTGGCCGCGTGGTGACGGCGGTAAGAATATATTTGTACCCCAACTCTTCCCATGGATGGCGTAAGAGTCGACTAAAGGATTCAAGAGAACTATTTGATGCCCGCGCGACACGGAAGATGTGCTAGGTCATCTGGTAGCCGTAGCGGGATTAATTTACTAATCTGTTTACTGGACGAACATCAAGCGCAAACAGTGCTGTCAAACATTTAGATATGTATCAAAATTTTCACGTTTTGATAAAGTCAAGTAAATCCGATGCCTAATATCCGATGCCTAATCAAATGAAAAGTCAGAGCCTATAGTTATTTGTATGTCAATTTTATAAAAGCATAAGGATGATGATTCGATACATGTTCACAATAATGAAAACTATTTCATTCCAACAATTTGTAATAAAAGGGGAATTTGCATAGAAGGGGCTTCCAGCTTCGCAGGCAGGATCACTACCGACTGAACCGTAGCGGACGAAGTATTCTTATTGGACGTTGGGTATTCAGTACTTTTTTTTTATGAGCTGCATGGCCTGCATGCAGTAGCCGTCCCAAGGCGTAACGTTAGGTTTTTCTCGATATATAAAGCAGGCCATCGGGCTCGTTCCAATATGTCAGTGCGAGCGCGATATAATGCTTTACGTATAGAGTAAAACCTTACTTATCCTCTACTTTCCAACTCATGGTAATATATGGCATTATGGTATGATACTAATATGACGCAACGGATGTCCAATTTTTTAATAGAGTACGAAGTTGATTGCTAGGTAGTTAATAATAATAAGAAAACAAATATTCACTTCTCATTGTAGAAACGTGGGTACCTACTTTACATCAAGTCTGATTTAAATTGTTCATTTAAAACCTTAATTAGCAAACTAAATACAACGTAATGCGATGACCGTCGCAAAGGCTACAAAACAAAGGTCAAACTCAAAGCTTTGTTTGCGAAATGCAATTACCTTTCCACTAGTTAGTTTCAAAGTGAGTTAAAGACAGAAAAGAAAAACTATTAAATACTAGTACCAACTTTGGTATCTAATTTTCATGTTTCACGGTAAGTAAAGTCCATTTAAAATACGAAGGCCCGATTCCACTTGACAAAATCATTAGGCGTCAACAATAGGATCAGTGACAGCAAAAGATACCGGGCCAGACCCTTTTGTGGCGTGATATTTTATGTATACATCAGTGTACGAAACGTGCCAATTTGTAGTGGACCAATTAAATGACAAAAGTTTCGAGTGGCATCGGGCCTTCGTATTTGAAATGGACTATACCTACGATTTTAAACTGTGTACCACATCCCATCATCATATCAACCGAAAGACGTCCACTGCGAAACATATTAGGCCTTCCCAAACGTTTCCACCGTGCCCGATCCTGTGCTCCCGCATCCTGTGGACTCTTGCGACCTTCACCAGGTCATCAGCCCAACCGGATCATCCCACAATAAATAAATAAGTATCATCATCATCATCATCAGCCTATGATAGTCAACTGCTGGACGCAGGCCTCCTCTATTAACTACGCGTATAGAATAGACGCATTAGGAGGTAAATGATTAGATATAAAATATTTTAAAAATAAAAATAAAACCGCCTTCAAAAATTCGCCCGAACTAAAAAGTTAAAAATAATTTTGGTTCCTACTTCTTAGGATTTCCTACCCAAACCTTTAAACCTCTTACCCTATTAATTGAAATAAAACATTATGGCTAGGTACCCTACAGATTTCTTAGAAGTCGGTGCCGTTCGTTATAATTAGAATGTACTGCACTGTAGTAGGCCATAAAACCTGAACTGGCGAACTTATATGAATACAAAAACAATTTCAAAGGTAACAGACTTAGCATGCCAATATTATTTAAAGAATCACTAACCGCTAACCGACATGTCATAACTACTAAGCAAACACTTGAATAGATCTCGAAAATGTATGACATTTGTTATATACAAAGAATGATCCTCCAACCCCTAATCGTTAAGAAGTTATTCCTTTCATCATCAGCTCACCAACATGAGACTATGACCACCTAAAGGCAAATACTCGAATAGCCTCCAAAATATATGAAATATGTTATATTTAAAGAATTATCCCCCAACTCCTAATCTCCAAGGAGTTGTACCTTACATCATCAGCTCACCAACATGAAAGGATGACCACCTAAAGGCAAATACTCAAATAGCTTCTAAAGTACACGAAATATGTTATACTTAAAGAATTATCCCCCAACTCCTAATTGCTAAAGAGTTGTACCTTCCATCATCAGATCACCAACTTAAGATGTTCATGACTAGATGCAAATACTTGATTAGTCTTCGAAAATAAATGAAAAATGTCATGTGTGCCTACAATATTTGAAGAGTTCCCTCGATTTCTCCAGGATCCCATCATCAGATCTGGATTCGGTGACAATGGGACCAACTAGAAGGTATACCCTTTCAAACAAAAAAAGAATATTTCAAATCGGTCCACGCGTCTTCAAGTAATCGGGGAACATACATAAAAAAAAAAAAGATTTCGACGAATTGTAAACCTTCTCCTTTTTGAAGTCGGTTAAAAAGATAGATGATGAGCAGCAGCGTCATCATAGTGGACACGTGGCGATTATGGACAAATAAAGAATATATAGATTGGAAGAGGTGATTTTGTATTCACTGGCCAAATTTGAAAGGATCAATAATTACTATGGGACGACTTCCGATTCGAGAAAAAAATCTGATGGTCATTTAATATTTCCGCCTACTAATGTCTCAGGGTTGATTTTTTTTAGGCTGATGATGTCCGTGATAATATTTGCTAAAACAGACATTCAATGTCATTCTCGTGGCACATCATTTTAGATAGCGTTAGATTGGGGCAGTGAAAGTAAATTAAACGATCCCAATACTGTGTAAAAAGACAAACCAGCAAGCGAAGCACTTTTGTACTTTTTCTCATTAAGATCTGTAGTTGTGGAGATGGATTGATTTCTGTTACAATTTAAGTTTAGGGCTATTAAATAATAACGATTCGCGAAGGTTTTCTATTGTATATGAATTGTGCAGTTGCTTTCAGGATTTATTTGATAATCCGAAAGTCGCACCATAATTTTTGTAGTGAGTATTTACTATATGACCGTAACGAAGGATCGTCGAAAGTAATTTAACGCTAAAAAAGTCATATGTATGATAAACGAATTGATACCGATCTTACAATCAGCCTTCGAAACCGAGATTCAGCCCATCGCTATATATACTCAACCTAGGATTTACATGAGCTCAACAATTTCCTAAAAAACAATAAAATTGTCCAATTATGCCGCGTGGGTAGAACATAGAGCTTTTCATAATGCTTTTTATAATAAGCGCATCAGGGATGTTCTCCGAAGCCAAGGTAGATTACTTTTATGCCACCCTGCGAAAGAGGACCGCATCCCTGGTGCGCCGGGTGCGCTCCAGCCCCAACACCATCATGAAAATGGTAGGGGACAGGCTGGACTGCTCCTATATGCTTCGCTGCAGTCGGCTGCATGCGCCGTACTCAGCGAACTTAACTTAGTTTATAATAATTTTAGTTGTATGTTTAGTTTAGATATAAGTTTTACTAATATTCTATTAGTGTATCTTACTATTCTTACTTGAAATAAAATGAATAATAATCATTATTGTATGTCCGCTCAACATTTTTAACAAATTCAAATAGACCACAGCCAATCAAAACTATTATAGGCTAACTTGGTTAAGCTTATACAGGCTAACATAGAAATGCATATGCGTGATTAATCATTAGGTACTCAAAAAGTTTGTACATTTGAAACACGTGTTCGAAATTGATAAAAATTGGTAGGCTGATAAAGTCAATGATGCTGAGCAATATCCACCACATTTGCCAAAATTTCCCGAAATATCTGTATGAATATTTATTTTTCTCAAACATGCCATGAAATATTGTCTTTACGTTCCTTAAAATATACTCGGAAGTATCGCTTTTAGGGCGCAGTAACACACAGGCATCCCTGTGTGTTACTGCGCCCGTGAAATTGAATTCTATAACACTTTTGAGGCCTAGGCCTGCAAAGTAACTGTTTTTTAAATTTCGACAACATTGTCATTTTTTTTTATTTCTTTGTATGTTTGAGAAAAGCACTATAGGTACATGCCTCGGCGTGAAAACGGATTCCCGGCCTCATTACCTATATTTTTTATTACTGGCCAGAGGATTTCCGGCCAGTATATACCAACTTGGCCAGAAACCCTCATTTTCGTGGCCTCTGATGTAATATACTATTATTGTTACCAGATCCCTATACATTTTTGGTACCAAGCTACCAATTTTTATCAATATCGGAGAATGTCAAAATGTACAATGTTTTTTTTTTCGAATTGTACGATGCGAGATGAGGAGGTTACTTGTACCTAAACACAATTTCAGGACGGTTTTTAGAACTAAAGTTTTGTATGGCGTGCTACACGTTTCATTTTACCATCGTTTAGTACATGCTCATCTATTAAGGAAAAATGTACCGCGTTGCTTTATTCGGATTAGATAAATCAAGAAATCTCAGGATACTGACCCTTGGAATATTCATGAGATCTCTTCTTTATTTATAATCTTTTTCTTAGAGAAAATGGTGTTCATGGCGGTATAATGAATAACAAATGAGTTCGTTACCATTCATTAGTATGTGTTATTGCTAATTATCATGCTATTCATATTCGCACTATATTTTGCCTCGTCTCTTTGCTTTTGAGAATATTTAGCCAAAAACTGTTATCAAGATGATACTACTGAAGTGTATGAAAATGGTAACGCGACATTTTTACCAACGAGCCAAACGTGTATTCGCTCATTCTATCCCCCACTCTACGAAATTCGTTCGTTACACAAACCGTCATTCGTCGAAATTCGTTGATTTCATAGAATGAGCGAATGCTCGTTTGGTCAAAATGCACTTTTATTCATAAACGTATTATATATACACATATACAGGGTGTAAAGAGTGCCATTCCCACTCAGGAACCATGTCGCAGTGACGCTACAAATCAAATTGTAAGACACTCCTTACTACTTGTTATTTTGACAAGATTCTAGGCTAGGGTTCGAATTGGTTGAGTGTACAGTTGAGTTCACCCACCACGCTGCAAACTTCGACAATAATTGTAGATAAATTTGAATTATCTGTCTCTGTCACGATCACGTCGATGACGGTTAGGGCGACAGAGATCTCATCTGCTCGAAATTTACGATTCTCGAATTGTACTACAAGTTGCAGAATATTCTCGAAATTGTCTACACGTCATACATCATCAGCCTATCTCAGTCCACTGCTGGAAGTAGGCCTCTGCTATTAAGTATGTGTAACATAGACGCATTAGGAGATAAATGCCGGGCAACTCCACTATGATGACGCTATTGCCCATCACCAATCTTCTATCAAAGAATGGTCAGTGACACTTCCATCCCACATACTCGACTCTTACCACATCCGCGGGAAGAGTTGAAGTGGTGATAAATGTATTTTTACTGTCACCACACGGCACAACAAATTGTCTACAATTACTGGAAATTTTCATGAGAAGATTCTCATCCAAGTTTCCGTTAAAAACATTCTCTTAAAGATTAACCTCCTTATTCATAAACGTTTGTTAACTTAACAAGCCGCTAATAATTGTTTGTCCCTTTCGATCTTAACAATGTATCCATAAGACCAAAAGCCACAAACAATTATTAGCGGCTTGTTTAGTTAACAAACGTTTATGAATAAGGGGGTAAGAATTATTACGCCATGCATCCAACAGTTGACGATCGCGAAGCTTTGACCTTTGAATTAGGTACAGTCAGGGGCATAAATATATATTCAATTATAGACTTTATGGTCCAGACATAAGTCAATACGAGTAAGTGCATACATATTTTTGCCCTTGACTATACACACAGGGTGGCCACCACGATCTACTAAAGCCATAAAAAGCACGAAAAAAAAGAAACTTCCGTAAAAACTTTCTGGGGCATTTTGGAAAATTTGGTGTATCTTGCTCAATACCCAATGACTACCATCAGCCTATCAATTTTTATCAATATCGAAGATGTGGTCCAAATGTACAAACTTTGCAACCGATTTCAAAAAAAGGAGAAGGTTCTCAATTCGACTGTTTTTTTTTTGTATGTATGTTACCCGATATCTCCGAGAATCTAAGACCGATTTTTTTTGTGATCGAAATTTTGTGAGGTGGGGTCTTATGAAGAGATCTTGGAGAAATCGAGGGATCTCTTCAAATTTTAAAGGTACATGTATGGCGCTTTTGGTAATTTTCATTCATTTACAAGAATTTGCATTCAGAAAGTAGGATTTGAGGAAACCAATGATGGAAGCAAATCGGGGATCTTGGAGTAATCGGTTGAAGGTTTTTTAAATTTTTTATTGGTGATTATTAAGAAATGCTCTCCAAGAAATTTCCATGAGATTATTCTCAATTCCGGAAATTTCTCGTTGGTGCATTGCTATAGGTACCTACATACTCGCTCGCATGACAACAATTTACTAAATCGACATACAATTAGCGAAGTTACAGTCACATTACTGGTGGCACACTGTTTCATAGACAGAAGTTTCATAGAATTTCGTTTCACAGAAATTTGTTCATATATTATTTGGATCATATACTTTCTGTTCCAATATTATTGTTTCATAGACTATTCAATTGCTTAAAACATATTTCACAGACATTCAGTTCTAAGTATATTGCTATCTAACTTTTTTACTTTACAAAGTAACCAAACACTAGAATTACATTTCATGTATTTTTATTTCGTAGGCACTTATTTCATAGATTGTTGTTTTATAGTTACTAGTTTATATAATATTTAGTTCCACGATTTACTTTATTGCATAGTGATATTCTTACCTAATGAGTCACATTTCATGTATTTTGTTTCTTATACACTGATTCGCCCTCCCGCTAAAAAAACCAAACTGCTACCAGAAAAAGTAGGTAGATTGTAGGCAAAGTAGGTTAGGTAGGGTAGGTTAGGTTAGGTTAGTTAGCTTTTCAATCTGTTCTAGCCTCGAAACCTAACCAATCCAAGTAATAAATCAGGGTAAAACCGACTTGGATTGGTTAGGTTTCGAGCGTAGTTTCCCGGATAAATAAAATACCTACTTACTTTTAATTTATCGTTTACGTATCGTCATCCTTGCGAAACCAAAAAAGGGGGGACGGGGGGGCGAAGCCCCCCACAAGGGGGGCTCGGGGGGCGGAGCCCCCCGCATTAAAAAATAACAAATTTGTACCTCCCCTCCTCTCACCTGGATAGGTTCGTTAGGTACCTTTTATCCCTTAGAGCAGAAATAGAAGCCCCGCGCAGCGGGGCTTCGTCGACCGGTTCCCAGGTCTAAATCGTCTACTAAATTCTTTGGACAAAGGTATTTCTTTTGTATTTGTATGGTATGTAATGATAATTCTATAGTTTAATTATGACTAAATAAAAAATATTAAGTTTGATACAATGACAAACAACATTCTATGAATAATCAGTTTTTGAAACAACTGTTCTAGACAAAAAATACTATACGAATTAATAATATTTGATTGAATACGCTATGAAATGAAATTCTAAGAACTACATATCTGAACAATAAAAAATATACAAAACCAGATTATACAATGTAAGAGCTCTGAAAAATGATCATTCTATGAAATGAAAATACGACAAACATTTTCTATGAACCAATATTCTGCGAAAATGTTGTCTATGAAACAACGTACAACCCACATTACTAGACTTTCTCGACTTGTGCCTCAAAGCTGATTCCTAGAACTCGCAGCATAATATATGTAGGTACTTGTAATTTTAATTCGTGTTGTTAACCTAATAACCGTAGAAAGCTGAGAGGCCACAAATCTAATTCGAATTTGAATTAACTAATTTTTGATTTCTGACCACCTGACTATGTTAGTATATATTGTGAATACGAAAAAACACTGTACAAATCGATAGTAACATTGTATCTGGTTTGGGTGCTTAAACAAGGTGCCAATCGCATACGCTTAATCGTCAATCGTAAACGAAAGGCAGCTAACTGTCTTTCTCGCACTAATATAAAAGAGTGATAGAGAGGGAAAACTACGGTAATGCTTATAAGCGTTAGCGATTGGCAACTTGGCTAAGATTCCTGGGTGCTTAAGGTAGGTAAGGCATTCAGACCAAACGAGCATTCGCTATTCTATCCCCCACTCTATGAATTCAACGAATCACGTTTTGTGTAAATAGCGAATTTCGTAGAGTAGGGGGTTAGAATAACGAATGCACTTTTGGTCTGCATGCACCTTAAGACAAGTTGCCAATCGCTAACGCTTAATCGTCAATCGTAAGCGAAAGGCAGCTAACTGTCTTTGTCGCACTAATATGAAAGAGTGGTAGAGAGGGAAAACTATGATACGCTACTAAGCGTTAGCAATTGGCAACTTGGCTAAGCATCCTGGACTCCCTTCCCAAAAGATTTCTACTCGTAAAAGTTGTCTGTTAAGGTGCATTCAGACCAAACGGGATTCTAAGACCATTCGCTATTCTAATCCCCTACTCTACGAAATTCGATCGTTACACAAAACGTGATTCGTTGATTTCGTAGAGCGGGGGATAGAATAGCGAATGCTCGTTTGGTCGGAATGCACCTTTACGCGTCTATCTATACCGATTATCAGTAGAAAACAAAAAAGTAAACAAATATGGCTGACTTTTCGTTTGACGTCTTTGACACATATCGTTCACACACGTTTGCAGCTACGGAGGGCACGTTCCCGCACCGGGAACCTGGATAACCAGGTACCTCCAGCTTCGTAAGTAGGGTCATTTCACTACCAACCAGGGACCGGAACCGGTATTTTAGAAAAACCTCGAAATAGCCAAATATTTTAAAATGTTTTATACCTACTCTTTATGTAGGTACTAGTTACTCAATATTTTATGCAATTTACAACATCGTATTTTTAAATTACTTCATTGACAAAGAATTAATATGTAAACCGAAGAACGAAAAAGAACGGAATTAAAACCGTTCTTTTGTATGGAGAAAAACCGTTCCCTGCCAAATAGGCTTCAAAAAATGTGCACTAACGGTCATACAACTGTGGTAGCGATATTGGTTGGTACTTATGACTTTTATACCATAAATCAATTAAATAAGCATGCATAAATATTGAAGAGCTTTCGTCCTCGTGCCTCCAATCCGTGACCCAATAACTGTAGAAAGCAAGGACGGGTGCATCGCTGCATCCTCCCGCATTCCGCATGCAACCGGTTCTTTTTTGCACTTTGTACCTGCACTTTATAGGAAGTGCAGCGTGTGTCATATTTTACTCCGTGTGCCAGTACAAAACGAAAACCAGCCAAGAGTACATCGGACCATGCTCAGTGTAGGGTTCCGTAGATAGATAGATAGAATACTCTTTATTGCACACCTTAACAAAAAAGAAAACATGGTTAAAACAGACGATTATACATAGAGGTACATAACAGGCGGTCTTATCGCTATAAAGCAATCTCTTCCAGACAACCTTTGGGTAGCAGAAACAAATTAAAATAGTGAAACAGTAGGTGATTGCAACATTTTAAGAAGCTCATTTATCTAAAAAAAATAAATCATTTATCTAAATTTTTTTCGTAGTTATACAAAAACGGCTGGGCCGATTATGTTCGAAGTAGTTTTATTTTTAAAGTACTCTATAAGCCTATATCAGTTTGTTTACGTAGAATCCCTTTTTTTAATTTACAAACCTAGCCACGACTCCGTACATACAAATTAAATACCTCCTTGAATTAAAACTGTTAAATATATCGAATAGTTAATGAATTTGCAATTACTTTATATTAAACTTTATAAGGCTTATAAAAGTTATAAACCGAAGTGAGTATTCCCTGAACGTTTTCATAACTCATAACTTTTACTAGTCAAAATACAAAGGGTAAACTCAAACAAAATAAAAATGCCACCCAACATAATTCAGATCCTCAAAACAAACGGAAAATTGTCGGCAGCTTCGCAAAAAAACGTCAACTTTTCCGACCAAATTAGGAAAATACTCCTCCGTTATTATCCAGATGTTCTTGCCACAGATAATATACAAAACCTTTTATTTATTACCGACCGAAGTTTCTTTTGTTAAGTTGGCAAAACAGTTACACGTATTGGTGGAAAAGTTTGTTGTGTTGGTAATTTTGTGTTTTGTCAGTTTTGTTTTATTTTATGGCTTATGGCAATTTAGCCACAAAGGGTGTAGGGCAATTCCATGCAAGAGTGTAATGAAAGTGACCAATTTCTCGCATGTTTATGAATTGTGCAAATTTTATGTCTAGACATCAAAATTATACTTATTCGGTCATTTTTCCGAGCGTTTCAGCCGCCGTGACTTCGGTGGCAACATTATTACCCTATTTCCGTAGGTATCTCATAATTTTTTGGATATATTGGTAGTTGTTAACTACGTCTACCATTATATCCAAAAAATCTTGCATCTCTCACGGGATTCGTGTGATAAGGCTGCCACCGAAGTCACGGCGGTTGAAACGCTCGGAGATAATGCCCACTCAGATACCTATAGTGTAACACTTAGACTTGGATCATACAATGTAAGTAAATAAACATACGATTAAATGGTCACTTTCATTACAGTTACATGGATTTTCCCTTTAGATGTACATATACAATGTGTTACCATGACCCGGGCTTTTACTAAAATACGCTTAACTAGCAATCGTTTTCACTTATTAACACATCACATCATCAGCCTATGATAGTCCACTGCTGGACGTAGGCCTCTCCTATTAACTATGCGTATAGTTAGAGTTAGAGTTAGAGGAGCATTAGGAGGTAAATGCCCATAATCGCCACGCTGGGCAAGCGGATTGGCGATCGCAGTAATGTGTCCACTATGATGACGCTGCTGCCCATCATCAATCTTTTGTCAAATAATGGTCAGTGACACTTTAATCCCTTAGTCGACTTTTACGACACCCACAGGAGGAGTTGGAGTGGTGACAAATGTATTCTTACTGCGGTTACTGCCGTCACCACACGGCGAACGTATTAACATTGAACAAATATTTAAATTGACCGTATAATTAAGTTTACCTCCGGACAATCAATATAACGCGTGTACTGCTTAATTGTCAAAAGTCGTAAGTGGCTGCGAACTGGACATAGTTTAGCGAAAGGATCCAAACTCATTGAAATAAATGACTTTTTCTTTTAACATAAGATTTAAATTGAATTGACACATTTTTGTGGACTGGATCCTATTCCATAAACTATGTCCAACTGTCATTGTCAAGTGAAAATTAACGTAGAAGTATATTGCTCCTCAATTAACTTTTCTTAGAAAGTTAATTACTGTTAAAATTAGACGTTTGAATCAAACAATGCGCACGGTTTTGCGAAAAATCTGGATCGCATTCCGCGGTTTCAATAAAAACCAGTATCAAAGTAACACACTGTATTACTAAGCTCAATTAAAATTGTTAAAAGTAGCAGAAAAAAATATTGTTTTTTTTAATACGGTTTTAAGATTGATTGATTAAATAATCGCCATTAAAAATATATAGCATCCCAAGAATAATGTTTTGCACGTTTCACACGTTGCGCAAAAACAATTATTTGCAAGGCGGATTCCTACCACTCAGCATCTGTATATTTGCAATACAGTAATATTTGTCAGTTGCTTTATGGTTTTATTTTAATAAACATGTTTCTATTCGTCCGATTACCGTAACGTCCAGAATAATAGGTAATATTACAGCCAAAAAGCTAAGCTATATAGGTAGCTACATTTCGATAATTATATTATTGTAATTTATCGGTCTCTCTTTTAATCAACACTGACGTTACTCACTCTATCCAACGATTCTGACCTTACTCCGAAAACGGCCTTTATTACAAACTACTAAAATACATTTTAACGAATCAAGGTCTAGAGAAATATTATATTAATTACTGTTTAACATCGTTATCCCAATCTAGACCGAATCCCAGGATTAATTTTGTTACGGCAAATTAATTTCTGTAATTGATTTTGGACAGAAAATACTGCTCGCCCGGGGCGACGCTGTTTGGATAAAAGCAAAAAGTAATATTACTGAGCGCCCGAAATCCCTTTTATTTATATATTATATGCTCGCTATATATTAATATGCTACTCGTGTATTAATACATGTCAATGTCCTTAGACCTGAACAAATATATAGTAAGGATAAAAGTTTGGCGATATTAATTTGTTCATAACAAACAGTGGAACATGCAAACAGTTAAACAATGAGAATACTTACCTGTTCTTTCAGGAAACAAAAACATTATTTATAGTCCGTAAATAAATATTGATATGCCACAGGTAAAATGACTGAAACACTATTTACACGACTGCCAAAAGGAAAGTATATTTTGGTACATGTTTAGCCCTATGTATGTTTAACAAACAGTAATTCGCAATGGCACAACCGTTTTTGATAATGTGAGGTATCATTAAAATCCTCATGTCTTCGCGAGTAACATAGGATATGTGACGTCGCGTTAGAAACAATATGGCAACCTATAAATTCAATAAACTTACCAAAAAAAATCTAAATGAAAGAAACCTATTTTATACGTACAGTCAGCTGCAGAGATAAGTAGACCCCCTTGCATACAAATTTGTATGCAAGGGGTCTAAGATGTACTTTTATACTTTTTTTACGTGCTAGGCCGCCTGTACCGAAAAACGTCGTACAATGCCTACTCGTACTAGTGCGAAAAGTTGCTTCTTTTTTTTCGCGTAATTTACTATTAAATAAACTTACTTTAATAATTATATTATTGGCCTAGCACAGTATAAAACTTAATAGTATCCAACTTTTCACTCATCTTTTTAGCCTTCCCGACAGATCTTATATTTCCACTATGATTGACGACTTAATTACAAATTGGGAAGTTATTGGTAACTGAGATCAAACCTATCAATTTCAAAGTTATATTGGGTAATGGATAACTCGACAGTCAAGTGATCTATCGGTCAACCTGTCATACTAAAACCAAAACCATGCCAATTGAACCAAAGGATTCTTCTTATCAAAATATAACATTGTCATTAGTTTGTAGATATGATATTTTAGACTACATATTTCTTAATTTTAAATCATTAAATGAGCTTTGAAAAATACTTTCATCTGAGGACAAAGTTACATATTTTTTGGATCGAGTATCTTGAGTAGGTATCGTAATACAATCTAATAATCGTAATTCAATCGGAAATCCAGAGGAAGCGGGTTCGAATCCCGTGACAACCAGTCTTTCGCAGTTGATTTTTTCTATGGTAGGGGAGATCGAGTAGAGTTGTGACAATTTTTAGTTAATTCGTCATATCTCGCTCAGGAAACATTCCGTAGTTATGTTCTATGTCTATTTTTGTAGGACCATTTCTTATCTTTCCAAAACAATTAACAAAGTAAATACAAGTAAAACGGTTCCCGAGAAAATCGTTAAAAAGGACGACTATTCCTTCTGTCACAACTCTCCTACCATCGAGGTGAGTTGTGACAAGTACAAAGGTAAGTTGTGACAGCTTTGTATTTGGACTATTGGGGTACTGAACAATATGATTACACATTTATAAATAAATAAAACACCTTTTTAATGCAATAGTGGTCTTATCAACCTTTTAGTACATCACTTACCTACCAACATAAACAACTTCAATCTGTCAACAAAAACAACTAATAAAACTTAAACACTTTGTGTGTTTTTCTTTAAATAAAACCCTTACTGATCTATTAGTATTGCCGTGTGGTGACGGCAGTAAGAATACATTTGTCACCACCCCAACTCCTCCTGCGGGTGTCGTAAGAGTCGACTAAGGGATTGAAGTGTCACTGACCATTCTACAAGATTGATGATGGGCAGCAGCGTCATCATAGTGGACACATTACTGCAATCGCCAATCCGCTTGCCCAGCGTAGCGATTATGGGCATTTACCTCCTAATGCGCATAGTTAATAGGAGAGGCCTACGTCCAGCAGTGGATTAACATAGGCTGATGATGATGATGATGATGATCTATTAGGCAATTATGGCAAACATATTGCAGCTCATCTCGTGTGCAGTCTACGTGAGACCAGTCTTTGCAATCCAAGCATGGCACCCACTCCTCATTCGATCGGATGTCTTCTTTTTGTGTTTAAAGGCGGCCTTTGAATCCGCTTCCGAGTCATTACCAAAAAGGTTGAAAACTAATAAAAAATATGTCAATATAACCCAGCATAAAAAAAAAATGTTAACTAAGAGGGGAGTTGTGACAGCCTGTCACAACTCTCCTAGGACCTAAAGAATACGACTAGGCCGGAATAATAATTCGTAATTTTAAAGCACGATGCAAACACGAAAAATTAATGCCATGCCTAGAAACTTGAATAACCATGTTACTTAAGAAAAAATAGTACAGTAAGGCATATGTTATAAAATAAGATATAAATTGAACCAAATTTTTGAAGAAAATCTTTGCACACCAATGTCGTAATTACGCAACTGCTCCTCACGTACCGTCGGTGTGTACTGAGGCAAGTAGGGCTTCCCTGAAGTAACAAATGCTCCGTTTTACCAACTCTCTAACTATTGAAAGTAGAGAGAAATCGGCACTGTCACAACTCACCTCTGTCACAACTCTACTCGACCTCCCCTAAGCACATCGTTACGACATTGTGGGACAATCGAATGTATTTTAACGACAAATTTTAATCGTGATAGTTTAAATCAAAATACACTCTAATGTTACAATGGATTCTATCTAACCTGTAAATATTATAAAAATCTGTTTGAAATCAGCATCCTTATAGTATAAGGATACTTAAATATTTGTGAAAAATGCACAAATTAATGCCCTCCCCGGGACTCTAACCCGGAACTTCCAGCTTCGTAGGCAGGGTCTCTACCGACTGAGCTCTACATCTCACCTCTATAGGTCATCAATATAATGGAAGTACAGTTAAAGTTATCCCCAGATAGCTATTACGGCGGGTGAGGCATAGGTCACCCAACCAGCTAAAGGTCACTGCCAACCCGTTCCGGGCTAAGTTTGCGTGACTAGAAATCCGGTCTTAGATTACGATACTCTATGCTTAAGTATACGCTGACCGATATATGCGCTGAGATGGATATTTTATCAAGTTACGGTATATTGTAGGTAGCTCTTGAAATCTTTGCTTATCATCATCAGCCTATGATAGTCCACTGCTGGATGTAGGCCTCTCCTATTAATTATGCGTATAGACGCATTAGGAGGTAAATGCTCATAATCGCCACGCTGGGCAAGCGGATTGGCGATCGCAGTAATGTGTCCACTATGATGACGCTGCTCCCAATTATCAATCTTTTATCAAATAATGGTCAGTGATACTTCAATTCCTTAGTTGACTTTTACGACACCCGCAGGAGGAGTTGGGGTGGTGACAAATGTATTCTTACTGCCGACGCCACACGGCCAGTGCTCTCTGTGTAAATTTAATACCGGCGAATATACTAACGAATTGTACAGGTATTTAAGGTCTTCGCACATTAGTTATAACAACTCAACGGCGGCTCGACTCTGTCCCAAATACTGAAAGTCATATGTTCTAGGCTTTAATTTAAAAAAAAATTAACTAAAGGTATTAGAGGTTAACCGCGACATTGCACGTTCGTCACACATTGACCGCACGTTGTCCACGCGGCGACTATGCATTTGTGACTGACGTGTATCTATCGAACAACCATTTGCATTGCCCACTCGTTTACGCTATATTGTTTATTAAATCATTAGTGACGGGTGGATCAACCAGTTGACTCAGGCGCGGATCCAGGATTTCGTTCAGGTCCCCCATTGACTTATGTTATGATATTATAGTATACAATACTCGAATCTATTTTTCAATTGTAATAAAACCAGCACCAAGCTTACCTAAGTCCAGAGTCAAGAAGGGCAAGTGCACCCATTGCAGATTCTTTAAGTCTTCGTGCGTCGACAGAAACAATGCCACAGGGCGCACCGTGAGAGATGTCACCACAGAATTAGATTTGGATAGAAGAAACAAGTTCATTCATTTGTATGGCGGCCGAGCGTGTCAGATTTTGTACTTGCCTATGATTTTAAATATGTCTCAGGCCCTTGAGTATTCATATTTTTTTGTGTTGTAGCAATTAATAATACTTAAGGAGGCACTATTCTATTAATGTTTTTATTCACTTCAACTTACAAAATTTGACGCCCGAAAGCTGCAAGCTGCGATTAAAGACGGACAACTCAGTAGATTTTACTGAGTTGATTTGACACGCTAAGTAGATACGTTTGCTTGATCTATGGTATATATGACATCTGTGGATGTCACGCTAACGCCTAAATAGCAATAAATCGCGCGACAGGATTACATATCGGATCCACATTGTATTAAAATCTGGAATTCGCAAAAAATTTCGCCGTTTCTTTTCTTGTAAATAGCCAAGAAATTTCAGCTATTGTTAAGCACCTACAAAATCCTTGTGTAAGCCATAAAATCCACGATATTGAGAACCGGGATCCGAAGGCTTATGCCATCCACACCTGTGTTACTTTCTTCCTACGTGTCCCGGTTACCGATTCGCGATCGGTTTGTATGTTATGTTAGATGTGGGTCACATTTCTGAAAGCGTTGTTTTGTGTTGTCACATTTTTAGGATTTTATAGGCAATGGTACAAACAGAGACCTTATAGTTTCATGTGGTTTCATGTAGCTTCGTAATCCTCACATTAAGGTAAATTTTAAAGATGTGTATCTGTGTGACATTTTTGGATCAGGACAGCAGCTAGATTATGTACAAAATATGCTGGATAAATACTTTCAGAATAAGTAAACAAGTTCTCAATATCAAATAACATGTTCGGATGAACAACATTCTACAGACATCGAAGATTGTATGTTGTGTTAAAATCCATTTAATATCAACATGTAGACTTGTAGAGTCATGTTGCACGTTTGCAAATCAGCCAAAATCTTTAGAGTTTAACGCTATTGATATCAATATTAGCCTCCGTAGCCTAGTTGGTACTGTTGGTACTGGTAGTGACCCTGCCTACAAAGCTGGAGGTTCCAGGTTCGAATCCCAGCGAGGGCATTATTTGTGTATTTATTTATCACAAATATTTGTTCGTTTGTCGTGGCTGTCCTATGTATTTAAGTATCTATTATTATACACGGTGTTACGCGAGCATTGCGAAAGATTTTAACTATGCATTCTAGACATCAAAATAAACAAAAAATATTATGAGACCTAATGTCAATTCCACAAAAAAAAAACATTTTTTTTTAGGCCTATTTGAATACTTTTTAACATTTCCAGTACTTTTTATCATAACAACAATTTGTTTAAATTATTTATTTCAATTGTTTTTTAGGTAGAGGTTATTGCGTCAAGTCTATTCGTATTTTTTGATTGTCAGGCAAAAGGTGTGGTAATATTAGAGCACATTGTGGTAGCATTGTAATCCAAAAGAAGTTAAATGACGAGTTACGTCGAAAAACTTATTTCGAAAAAAGGTTATTATCTCTGAAACCAAGCTGAATCCAGGAAATTTTATCTAACATTAAAGACTCTAAATATGGTCAGGAATCCAGCATTAAAATCTTTCGGAATACTGACGTAACACCGTGTATAAGCATCGCTTGGTACTCACATCACAAGCCTTAATTGAGCTTACCGTGCGTAGGTCGATTTGTGTAACATGTCCCAAGATATTTATTTATAAATTAATAACCCTAAAAGTAAAGATAAATATGTTATATCGGCTAAAAAAGTGAAGCACTCAGATTACGATAATTCTAACAATCGCTCTTAGATCTCCCTAGACCAGCGAGAGGTGTTGTACCACTGCCGCGTTCTCGTAAACAACATGAGCTGGGCCCTAAAATGTCATCTTATTTTATACAACAACAAATGACACAAAATAAAATAGAAAATTCGAAATGAGTGGCGATGTTTTAAATCGACACGAGTTACGAATTTCCTTTTTGCACGTGTCTCGTACGACGTTTTTTAGTACAGATGGCTTAATAATCTGAATCTGCTAATAAAAGCGTGTAAAAAAGGCACAATCTGTACTAAAAATGCTATTACCTACTTAACATTATTGAACATTTTTTTTCTCAGGATTGCCTTAAGAATCTGAATCTGCTAATAAAAGCCCGCATGATGGTAACACACATGTACGATTCGCTCATTAAAAATATAAGATAAGATATAATAATTATTATAATTATCATAATGACGACGACACTGACTTTGAACGCTCCGATTCGAATCGCATCATGGCTGACCGTGAAAATGAAAGTGATGTGTTGTGGCCATAACTTTCTATGCGTTGCATCATATAGTTGATAGCCGTTGCATTCGGTGTTTTTCCGGTTATAGTGTCCATTGACGGTTTTAGTGTTTTGTTTGTTTTAATTTTCATTGAAAAGGAGAGAAAATAAAATAACATACAAGGTGATAATTAAAAATTTTAGAGGGTTGATTCTAATGAACTTTTACTACTCACGGAAAAAAAATGTTCCATATAAACCCGATTAGTAGGCGAAATGTATCATCAATTCATCATCATCAGCCTATTCTACGTAGGTATATCCTATTAACTGTAAGCATTTACCGCATTAGCAGGTAAATACCCATAATCGCCACGCTGGGCAAGCGATCGCAGTAGTTTGGTTACTATATGATGATGTTGCTGCTGAGCATCAATCTTTTTATCAACGAATGGTCAGTGACATTTCAATCCTTTAATCGACTTTTAAGCCTACTGCAAGATTTATTTTTTCAACAATATTTTATTGCATGTTGGAGAAATAGTAGATTGTGTCACAAGGGATCAAAATGGTATATTTCCGGCGTGGGCGTGTATTGATTCCTGAATGGAGCGACGGATTCCACAATTGAATCCCGACCGTAGGGAGGGATTCTAAAGTGGAATCCTGAGCGTAATGAAGAATTCAAGCGTTAACGCCCAAGACGAAATAATTTTGATACCGTGTGACACATACTGCTTTTCACACCACCTATGAGAAAAATAAAAGATATATCACATATTTATAATTTATGCAAATAATCGATTTTGAAGAAATTTTTATCAATTATGAACGTACTGTTTATTTTCATATTTCATTGTATTTTTTTAGGCTGGCAATACAAAGTCCTTGAACATAAAAATGCCACTTTGATCCCTCCTAGCAGGGAAGAAAAGACCCGTATTCGAATAGGTGGTGTGAAATAGTAGATTGTTAACCAAGGGTTATTTCCGACTCGCACTATTGGCGCTCTCGTGAGAGCGCCAATAGTGCGAGTCGGAAATGGGTGCCTTTCCCCCGAGTTAAACACTCTACTTTTCATTACGAATGAGAGGAAAGAAAAAAACATAAAAGTATTAATTGAATGTAATAGTTACTAGTAAGAATTTATTTTTAAGTATAAATTCATATATGGCAGTATAACATTATTCCGTCGCTTACCTACGCGTATTAAAATGAAAAAAAAACTTGATAGGTTTGTTCCTCTTGGTCACCGCTATATAAAACCAAAACACTTAAATGTTAACCGAAAAATTAAAATAATTTAATGAATTGACATATTTAACTTACGTTCATCGCTACAAAAAAACAAAAACAAGAAACCAAGAACTAATATCTTCGAATTAGTTTCTAAATAAGAGTATTTTTGGCACTTTGTTCGGCTTGGTGCTTACAATTTTACAAGGCTAGCACTAATAGGAACATATCTTTTTGCAACCCAAGGGCCGCGATGCATCGTTTTCCACCCGTATCATAGATAAACAACAACCCACTTTCCGAGCATGAGTAATGAAAACATATTTGTTCCTCGTTCATGTGTGGCACTTACTTGAGTGTATTTAAGCGGGATCGGTCCGTGGTGCTTAAAATCAAAGCCAGCATGCACAACACAACTGTTTATTAGCACAAGCACAGAAGAAAGTCAATACACAAGCATAGAAGGCGAAAGGAACACAAAGCAAGCAGATCGGTATAGAATAGCGGAAAGGTTTTGGAGCGCAAAGCGACGTGCGTCTGGTATCGAGCGGTAAGATCGACTGGCTGCGCGGGGGCGCTCAGGCCGCGCCCGCGCAACCGGTCGGGAGCTAGAACAAAGGATGAGCGTCCGGCGCTATGTCTCCACTATACGTAACAACTATACAATCATAAGTGGTACATATACAGATATCGTCCGTCAATTAACGCACGACATAAAATAGGTACACAATAAAATACTACACGAATTTAACATGTGGCCCGGGTCCCCACATCACTCCCCCCTTGAGACCGTCACTACGGGCGATAATAGCATGGTCGGCGTACTTCACGACCTGATCTTGTTCTAGTTACCACTGGGTCTTCCGTTATGTTTGCTCTGGTTTCTTCGGGATGATTGTTGCTATCTATAATATAGGCCGGTTTCAACCGATCTATTGTCATGGCTTGAGGCTGGCGATGGCGAATTTACATAGAAACATCTATGTAAATACATAGACAAATGACTATCTGTACATATGTATGCTAGATAGAGCTTTCGTTAAAATCGTTGTCATAGTTATGGACCCGATACATCATCAAGGAAGTACAGTCGTCATCACACACTTGTGAACATACATATCTAAACACGACTCTATTGCTAAGGCGTTACGTTGTTTTTGAGTACCTGGCTGCTTAGACAAGTTGCCAATCGCTAACGCTTAATCGTCAATCGTAAACGAAAGGCAACTGTCTTTGTCGCACTAATAAGAAAAAGTGACGGAGAGGGAAAACTACGATACGCTACTAAGCGTTAGCGATTGGCAACTTGGCTAAGCATCCTGATACTGAATACATTTTTTGATGGCGACTGTACAAGCACTGCTTGCAATCCATCTTAATACAGTTAATCGTAACGTGTCCGTACTTACTCTACATAAAACTCGGCCTAATTTAGTTTAACAGGTTTTTGCATAGTTTTTGCTGTAACAAACTTGTTTTTAGTGGGTCAAATTAACCATTTATAATCGTAACTGTAGGCTTATACAATTAAAACGTGTATCCATAATTATAAAATTTATTTCAAGTAAAGACGTTGATTTCGGCTATTTTCGACCGATTGTAACGTATTTTAAAGACAAACGGGTCTTAATAAAATGGCAATGGCATGACGTTACACCCGTGGTCGCAGGTAGACATGCCCGAAACGTCTGGATATAATTAAACGTAAGTGTACGCGATTAAGACCCGTTTGTCTTTAAAACACAACTGTAACGACTTTTGATAAAGATGTGTAATTTGGAACGATTTCGAAGTTAAAACGTCGATAAAAGTTTATTTTTTAAAAATAATCTGGCTATGGTACTTGCACCAATGTCCCAATAATCAACATTTTCAATCATAATGTCATAGCCCATAGCAATAAAGTAGACAGCATGGTGTCGAAAATTGGATATTAACGTGTCAATTATTGGGGTCTCTGTGATATGGGATTTATTTCTAACTACTATTACTTTTAAAAATTTAGACGATACTAAAATTCCACCTCATGTTATGGTTAAGAAGTCTGGCGGAATGTGAAATATCTGCCATTACTTTCCAAACAGACTCTAGTTTTCAAAAAATGAAACGTCTAGATTGAATTGTTTTCAATTTCTCATGTACCTATGGATTACAATCTAGCGTGAAAAAGAAATACAGCGGCACCGATTTTTTTTATGTATTCAGTACTTTGTTATTTGATAACTAAACGATATTTGTTTTTTTTTTCAATAAACAAAAATTAGGGGTCGCTACCGAAGTACGAATTTCAAGAAAGGCAAAATCATTAGTCGTTTTTTTATTACTTCGGTAGCGACCCCTAATTTTTGTTTATAACAATTGAAAAAAAAAACAAATATGGGTTTATTTATCAAATAACAAAATGAGAGGGTGTCCCATAGAAAGTTGCAATCGACAGGGCAAAGAGCTCCTTTATTGGTTCGAACATCCTACAAAATTACAAAAATAAGGACCACCCTAATACTCAGTCGAAACAGCAACTAAAAACGTGACAGAGTCGTATGAAACAAGACAACGAAAAGAATTTTGACCCAGGTATATATTTCTATTTCCTATTCCCTATTTCTAACACTAAAGCAACAAAGTACCTATTATACGCGAGGAATACATTGTTTTTAATGAAACTAGGTAAGGGTACTGTTGAAATGAAAACCATGCTCACATTTAGTTTCACTACACTAATTAGGTAAAAATGAGCCACGGAATGTGAATGTCGAATTATGAGGGTAATTTGATGGCGGCCGCGACCGCGCATTTGTAGGAGAAAATCACTATAATATAATCACGTTACCGCCCGTATCAAATGATACACCTAAGTATATTATATTATTATGGCACTGGTCTCACCGCGAGCTACTAAGCTATGAACTATCGGCTATAAACACGAAAACGGCAGCAGCATCAACATAATGGATACGCGATCGCAAACCTGCTTGTCCAGCGTGGCGATTATAATATAATATTTCTTCAAGAACATAACAGAAAAAACATCATAAAAAATATTTTTCTCCACCGAACCCTAATTTTTCGGTGCAAAAATGACATTGAGTAATAGGCAGGTATAAAGTTTATTTATGCCAACATTTGTGAGGTCACGGGCCCCATTAATAATAATTTCACTTCACATTTTTTACACTACGCTTACTGTATGTGTATTCCCTGGTTAGATTTAAATCTCTGCTCTGACCAAATACATACAAGTAGGAAAGGTAAAGTAAAGAAAACGATATTTTAAAACACATTTACAGATTTAATTTAAACTTTCGTAATACATAACTACAATTCTAATCAAATAGTTAAACTCACGTGTAATTTAGTCACTACACGTGAGATGTTTCGGAGAGCTTATAGGTCTCCATTATCAACCTCTGAGCCCGCGTTCATGGCTATCCAAAACATGTCATTATATTTGTGGTTTCTATTGAATACTCATGTGACACTGAGCTCTTTTTTACACAGTTTACACAGATATCGTAGGTATTACCTGCCTTAAATCGTAAAATCGTGTCAATTTTCATAATAAATAATGGAGATAGCCAGCTATTGGTCATCAGGGGTGATAAAAAATACCTCTCTCAGGCAAGCATTATCAAGTTATGGGCAGGACGTAAGATAAATTTTATCCTTTTGGTGATAAAATTGATATGAGTATTGCTTCAGGTCACAATGTCTTGATCTGAAAGGTTATAGGCGTAATATAACAGTTTATGAACTTTAAGTTCGAGATTCGGCTAAGTCAAACGTGGAGTGGACACACTACTGCGATCGACAATCCGCTTGCCCAGCGTGGCGATTATAAGCATTCACCCCCTACTGCGTTCAAACGCTTAGGTATTAGGAGAGGCCTTTGTCCGGCAGTGGACTGTTTATAGGCTGATGATGTTATACCATGGGCCCATCTCAATAGATATTAGAGTAATACTTTTTACTTAGCAATTCTTATCTACATATGTACATGATTTTTTCTGTCTATAAATTGACCGTATGCCCGAATAAAATAATTGAGTATTATGACTGCGATTTGCTTGCCCGTTATAAACGATTAGTTTTTGATAAATTAACTTTCTCGGAATTTAAATATTATCCTGACGTTTCGGGCATCACGTAACACCCGTGGTCGAAGTCAGACTGACCATCTGTCGGACTGTCTGCCTGTGACCACGGGTGTAACGCCACGCCCGAAACGTCAAAATAATATTTGGCGTAAGTTTACGCGAATAAGTCCCGTTTGTCTTTAAAATATGAGAGATAATCGTGAAAGTTTTAATCAATATCTTGCTCAGTATGGAAATGGTATGGAACGTTGACACGAGAAGCCAGTTTAAGCGTTGAATGAGTAATGCAATTGCCTGCAGCTTGCAAGGTCGCATTACCAGCCGTTTACCTACTTAGCTGCTTTCGAACGCACCCTGTATATAATGACTAATTCTCGTTACTAACCGAGGAAAGGGTAAGGATTTTAAAGATGATTTAAATTGTCTGGGCATTGTCGTATGGGCATTTACCTCCTAATTAATAGTTATTATTATACAAGGGGGCAACGTTGTTGTGTAACTGTCCTGCCGATATTGAGACCTGAGCAAGGGAAAGATTCCAAAAACTGAAATCTGGAGCATTGCGAAGGTCTCAAGGCACGAGAGTTGAACAAACTTTGCCGCCATGCGTAATACAACTTTTCTCCCCTCACTATCACGAGGAAATATGATTACAAATCTCATCCAAATATAAATTAACTTAAAAAACCATTTAAAACTTAATGTTGAAACTCCTGGTACTTAAATATAGCCAATGGCTTACAAATTCACCAATGAGGATTGACCAATTTAACATGTGAGCTCCGATTACGCATGTTTACTAACGGTCATACAGATACACTTATACTAGGCAGTTAAGTAGTGGGCCATAGGAATTAGAGATTAATTTGCCTCACAAGTGAATAAGATGTGTTTTTACCCGCTCGTATTAAAGGATAAAAGAGCGCTTTACGAGCTAGTGAGGGGAAAATAAATAGATAAATCTGGCACCCTAGTGAAAAGGGGTATAAGTCGAATTTTGGCCAAATTGAGTTAAGTATACCAAAAAATTTCAAAAAAAAATGGCATCTGTTGGTGTAAAAGGATCTAAGATATCACGTAAATTGACAGAGTTACAGTCGTGTAATATGGTATAACTAACACAAATGACCATGCAGTGTCAGGTATGAGTTGAAATAAATTCTTACTAACAAAAAAATGTATATCGTTGTAAAGTTACAAAAGGTATTAGTGAGATACAATTCGACATATATCCATATTCACGAATAAAATTATGTTGTTACGGGTACAAGTCGACTTTAATCACTTAGAATTACAGTTTTTTACATGTGATACAATCCATTTGTGGGAATTATATCCGTTTGCACTAAATTAAAAAGTATTACTTAACATTTAACACCAGTAAATTGACGGATTTGTACTAAGTTGTACCCTTTTGTAAAATAGTGTAATTTTTTAAAATTTAATTTACTTAGTGGTTAATGATTTTCTAAAGTATGATTGTATTTTTTTTCAAATTCAAGCTGTTAAATTCTGCTGCTTATTTGTTAAAACCTGTTAGTAATATTAGTTTATGTTGACAGTTTTAAATGACCTAACGCAAATACTTTTTTTAAAAATTGTAGTAACAATTTTACTTATGATCTAGGTAATATAGAAAGCGCACTATAATAGCCTTGTACGAGTATTTGCTGCTGTTCTATGGCTGTTGCTATATCTATATTACTCCAGAAACATGTGATTAGAACAATTTCAAAACAGTCACCCGGAAACCATGCCTGGCCACTTTTTACGAATGCTAACATAATGAAAACAATATTATCACAATGTTTTTTTAAATTGTCTACTTACGAAATTAATAAAGTTAATGTATAATTAACACAATAATTCAAGTTGATCGTACCTATACAACTTTTATCAGAATTATAATCGATAGAACATAATAGTGACAGGCTTTTTATACTCGTCGATTAAAGTCTGTTTATTAAGATTCCATACAGAGTACTGTAATGCAACGTCACTATTTTTATCCGAAACAACTGAAATAACAGCTTCTTTACACACTAGTGCGAGGAGTCGTTTATATCTTGCCTGGTTGAAAACTTCGGAAGGCCATCTGTACTGAAAAATGTCGCACGATACACATGCAAAAATGAAATTCGTAAATCGTGTCGATTTAAAACACTCCCTTCGGTCGTGTTTTGCTTTATTTATGCTTATTTCGAACTTTTTTTTTCACCGTTGTATCGTAATGTACATTACGATAGGTTATATAGACAATAGTTTTTTTTAATAAAATATCGAATTTCAATAGAATGTTATTTTAGGTGACTCGATAAGATACAAAATTGCCATTCAGGCGTTACGGAACGTACCTACCTAGCTGCGCGCACGACATCCAGGGCATAAAGTTATAATTCGGACAGTAGGACCGTGTTAGAAAAATAAGGCATGAGAAAAATAGTTATTTGTTATACAAGGGTGCAAAGTTGTATTTTACCCGCGAGTATGAAATTGAGACACGAGCAAGCGAAAGGATTCTATAGTTGAACCAGGAGCGAAGCGAGTGGTTCTAAAATAGAATCCTGAGCGCAGCGAGTGTTTTAACATACGAGAAGTAAAATACATTTGCACCCGTGTGTAACACAAAACTTTTCCCCTCACTATAGCGAGGAAACTCAAATAAGTTAATTATTTGTTCACATTACAATCATCATCGGGTTAGTGATAATAATTTTCCAAATACATCATGTATTTAATGCAAGATTTTGTCGCAGTAAACTTAGCACGAAAAAGTAAACGCAGCACGATTTTAACACATTCCTGTAGTTGCACACCAACGCCAATGCATTATTAAATCATTCACATTCATTATTTTTACAAAATTATAACAGAGCAGCCTGAAAGTTGTTTAGTTTACTATTTTTATGCGTGTTCGAGTCGGTAAATAAAGATTATAACCCATAATATTCTTTGACAATGTTGACGTTGACATTTTCTGCGTTTTGTGATTGCATCTAGTCATCTTATCATCATTCACTAAAACAATTGTTACTTATGGAATGTTAGGATTTATATGTTAAAATCATCATATTATATAAAGGTTTGTATTTTACACTAAATTCTCAAACAAATTATTTAATTATCATTAATATGGAACAATTTCCATGAGCATTTTACGTTTTGTTATTCCAAAACCAAGGTCATTACTTTGCCACACAAGTGAATAATATGCGTTTTTACACGTTCGTATTAAAGGATAAACGAGCACTTTACGAGCTAGTGAGGGGAAAAAAATATTATGACACGGTTTTGATAATATTAAATAAATGCTACATTATGGTATTTTTTGGTACTATGAAATTTAAAAACATTTTATTTTATGATGCGGTGTGTGTTGGCTGTTGAAAAGGAGTAATATTTTTCTAATTCAAGGAAATAATTTCTAATAATAATGGAAAACAGAAATATTTTTATTGTAAATTATTTCATAGAATTTGGATACAATTGAGTAAAGTGATTAATATAAATCTTGTTATTCCCTTTTACACGTTACTAACATTTTGTGCACAATGGTATAAGTCGGTTTTTTTGGGATTATATTGTATACGTACATGCTATGCCATTAAAATTCATTTCGCAAACAAACTTAGCTAATTTTTTTTCGTAAAAGTACATCTCGAAAAGAGTTATTATAAAATAAGTTATTTGTATACCCGCTTTCACTAATGTCCAATATATGTGAAAAGCGGTACAAATTTGGTTATATTTCTAAATAGCATTTATTTCAGCGGGTACAAGTCAATTTTTTTTTAAACTATTGATTTTAGCTATAAACCAATGACGGCATGTGAAAGAGCGCATTGTATTTACTCAAAGTACATTTAAAGTTATTCTAATTCTTTAGCCATTTGGGCACAGTAATTTTGAATAATTTCGCCAATCGTTTTTTGGCTCTCCTGTAAAGTGCCAAATTTCGATTTATACCCCTTTTCACTAGGGTGCCAGAAATATCTTGGGACGTCTTACACAAATCGATCTAGTCCCACGGTAAGCTCAATTAAGGCTTGTGTTGTGGGTACCGGGCGACGATACATATAATAATAGATACATATAGATACTTAAATACATAGGACAGCCACGACCAAGGAACAAATATTTGTGATAAATAAATAGGTACACAAATAATGCCCTCACCGAGATTCGAACCCGGAACCTCCAGCTTCGTAGGCCGGGTTACTACCAACTAGGATACGGAGGCTGACAACTCGTCGATACGCATAGTTAACAAGGAAAGGCTTACGTCCAGCAGTAGACTAAGAGAGGATGATGACGTGCACTTCGTAACCAAGTAGTTAATATTAATAATCCGATTACTCTTTGCCAAAGTCTGTTCCCAATCCCTTAAAGAAACTGGATGCTTAGCCAAGTTGCCGAGCGCTAACGCTTAGTAGCGTATCGTAGTTTTCCCTCTCTGTCACTCTTGCATAGTGCGACAAAGATTTTAGCGTTAGCGATTGGCAACTTGTCTAAGCACCCTGGTATTAGCAAACCGGAATCAGAAAGGGATTCGAGAGTACTGGTGACACAACAAATGACACAAAATTTACCAAGAAGAGTTGTTTATGGATGTAGTGAGTGATTAATTAATCTATTGTCTGTAGGTAAGTCTTTGAACTTAAAACTACAAATAGGTATATGAATAATATCCTAGATTGACCTATACACTGTTGTGTCAAAAGTACCTTCAAATCCCATTCTAATCGCGGTTTGATCATATTTTGTTACAAGCTACGCGTAATCTCAGAGCTTTATATTCCTGACCCGCCTATTAGCTACATCGCCATAAACGCTCCCGCGCAAGAACTGCACTTAACCGGTTTGTAAGTTGACCGGTTTGTGGGATGGGTTATCGGATTAGTTGGGTAGTGGGGTAAGTGGCATGACACTTACGAGGTCCGGGTAGCATCCTGTACACACAGCAACACATGTTTTTGATATTTTCTTCAATGTCTCCCAACCAGACCCGGGAATTTTCACAAACCGTTGTTAAAATCACCTTTGTTATTTAATTTGGTCAAGTTTAGGCTTATTCGACTCAGAATCACGAGCTCATTCGATTTTGTTAGGAGAAAAAATATCTCCCATAATTTTCATACAGTTTTCATTTCTTCCGTTACGCTACCGCCTTTGAATCTATGAAAAAACGGTAAACATTTTGGGACATTTTTTTCTCCTATTAGAATCGAAAAAGCTCGTGATCCTGAGTAGAACAAGCCCAAACTTGTCCGGAACAAAGGATAAGTTATTATAGTTAGTAGATTTTTTTTATCTCTTGATTATGTCAGACGATTCGAAAATGCTTATTAATAAGCTTACCTATAAAGAATAGTTTGACTTTGACTATAGGGTTATAAATATTAGTTTATAAGGAAAACTAACCATAAATAAATTGCCAAACAAGGTCTGAAATCGACACATTATGTTGGAGGGTAAATTGGTTCCCTAACACGGCGCATTTGACGCCTTTTTCAGTGCCAAGAATCGTTACACAAAATTTAGCTACGAAACATAAAAATTATGATGTTATTTTGTTTTCATTAAGGGCTTTTTTGTCTTAATCGCGTAAAGTTACGTTTAATTATATCCTGACGTTTCGGGCATGACGTTACACCCGTGGTCGCAGGCAGCCGCAGTCGACGTGGTAATTAAACGTAAGTTTACGCGATTAAGACCCGTTTGTCTTTAAAACTTTAGTTTTGTGTTACGAAATAAAATTTTGTGTAACAACTTTTGACACTGAAAAAGGGCAACAAATTCAAATTTTGTGCGAGCGATCAACAATACGAACCTATGTATGTATCTCTTTTAAATTTCCGCCCTTTTATTTACGACTGCCGAAGGTTGTTGCACAGAGTACATATAATAGTTTGTATTGACTAACTTTCGTAACGCAACTGACGCGATCGTTAATTTTGGTTCGATTAAGGCTTTAACTATAAACTTTTTTTTATCGTCGCTAACAGGGAGGTAGATAAAATCTATAGACAAACAAACATCGGGCGAGACAGATGATCAGCAGGGCTAGCACATGATAGTGCGCGGGATATGGGTGAAGACACATTTATCAGCATGTCTACGCATTTTGTCTAGTAAAATTGGCTGTTTAGTATGAAACGTGTAAGCATGCGTACGCGTGCGGAAAGCTGGACGCGGCCCTACATTAAACTGACATTTTCTATAGACAACATGCGTACGCATGCTGATAAATGTGTCTTCACCCTAACTCGCAGGTGGGATAGACACCAGGGTCGCGTTTTGTAAAACTACAATTTTCAATTTTGCTGTTTGCCAATCTTCCTAGCCAATATGTGCGTGCGTTAGAGAGGCAAACAGCGAATTTGTAAAATGTATTTATAAAACGCAACCCTGTATTGTCTAATTGGAACAGTTAAAAAGTGACAGATGTCTTTCTCGACCGCGAGATATCCCGCTCACCATCACGTGCTAGCCCTGCTGATGAAACTAAATAAAACCATGTAAAAAAGGAAGGTAATGTGATTGGGTGTTATAGTTCCAAGCGTTATCTGATTCACTTTCTCTCTATTTGAAATGAAGATGAGCGGTGAAGATAATTCTTTGTTTATTATTATAATGGAGAAGCATTGCATGTGATATATTCATTGGTTTTATAAATTACAATCTAAGGCGATAAAAGAGCTAATATAAATTCTGAATTACTCGCGGATTTTTCCTGAAAAGTTGGTTTGCCAAACTATAAGGAATTTTAAGATGTAGGTGCACCTACGTACTACTATTTTTTGCACTCACAACACTGTTTTTTTATAATTTTTATTTGTACAGTTATACCCCGCTTTTCGCCACCCCGTTTAACGCGGATTCGCTATAACGCGATTTTAAAAACAAATGTAGGTACTATAAATAACCAAAATGCTTGAGTTTGGTACTTTACTACAAAAGCCCCATAATCCCAATATACGCGAAATTCACTTTATACGCGATTTTCTCTGTTACGCATCACTCGTATAATGCGGGGTATTACCTACAGTATTTATTTCAACCAACTTGTATTTACAGTTCACCGAACATACAAGATATAGGTTACTTAAAGATATATTTAAAACTATTTGTTGCTGATTGTTGCTGATTGCCCGCGTTTTATATTTCAATTTGCTAAACAATTTTAATAATTATAATTTTAAAGATGTAAAATGGTTAATTTCGTCGGCTGACAACCAAAACTCACTATAAAAACTGTCACTACTCTTAGCAACCTCTTATGTCAGTATTGAATCAGAACTGAGATACGATCTCTATTTCAAGTAGGTACTTGTTACTTAGTGAGTTTTAGTTGTCAACCGACGATTTATCAGTAGGTTCTAAATTGTGACAAAACAGTTATGTGGGGTCAAAAATATAAAAAAATTTGACGTGACGTGTTGTCCGCACGCAGAGAATATCAATTTGACCTCATCCCCTATCCTACGTACCACATGGCTAACCCAGAGCAGTCCTATATACACTGCAAACGGCTTATGGGCATTTCTCAGAGTGTAAATGGACATCTCATTCATCTGGTCACGTGTTTTTGGAAGTGGCTGAATGATTTGAGATTGGCTTTGGTTGTCTTATAGAGAAATGGGTGCTGTATCTGACGACCGAAAATAATACCAAAAGATGTAGCCACTTCCAAAAAAACGTGACCAGATGAATGAGATGTCCATTTAAGCTCTGAGAAATACCCTTATAATAGAAACACTCTTAACTCAGAAATATATTATATCTAACTAGTCACACATGCCTTTGCCAGGATTTGAAAGCATGTTTTTTTGTGGATAGGTCTGCAAATAAATAAGATACAAAAAATTGGAAAAACTTATCATAAATAAACCCCGATTTCATAGGAACGATTATAATATATCTTCATAAAGGAAACATCTTTTATAGTTTGCTATAGTCAGTATATCAAAAAAATATCCTCAGATTATTATCCAGTAAATAAAACCAACAAAGTTCCCTTTTACGACCGTCCGTGCCAATACCTTGCAACAAGGGAGAACATTTTACGACGCAACTTTTTGCAATAACGTGGGCTCATCTGGTCAGAAGAAAGCAATAAGAAATTTCACATCACAAAACGAGCTTATTTATGTCCTGGCTGTATGAGTCAATTCCTTTAACCCACATAAAAGGGCAGAAAGTCGGTCGTTGACTTCATAAACAGGATAAAAAAAAACTCACCTGGCGGGAAAAATCCGCGTGAAGTTTCGACGTCACTCGAGTTTTTGACAATCCGTTTAAGGAGTGAGTTGCTCGACACATCACCGAAACTTTCCACTTTTCTTTTAATTTTCCTCCTCCCCTCACACGTGCACATCAAAAATATCACAGCAAACAGTAAGCATTTTTTAAACATCGATTTCGTAACCATTTTAAATTATTCATATTGAGCAAAATCTTTGGTAATTAAAATTTGATTGGAACATCACTAATTTATGAACTATTTTTAAAAAACGAACGTAAACTTATTTGAAAGCGGAATAAGTTTTGCCGCGCATTTGCAACGTCCATGGTGGGACGCGTCGGCGCGCCGGTGGCTGACTGACCGAATGCGCGCCTTTCGCGTATCTCGGCCACAAAATTAAAGCAACAAAAAAGTAATTTTGTTTTGTTAAACTGGACAGTACATTTAAGTGGGCAATTTTTCGAGTGATACTGCCGGTATGTGTTACTTTCTCTTGTTTAGTATGACTAAGAGGCAATGTAATCTAGACTGCAAGATAGTTGCATCCTATTACGGGTAAGTAGTCTTGTATGTAATTAAAGTATTATGCACCGCTACAGGTCATAAAATTGACATAATTACTCAGTTGAGCAGTTTTATAGCCATCAAACGTAGAGCATTAACGTTTTATATTAGATGCTGCATTAACATTACCTAAGGGAAAGTTAGTTTGGAACTTTGGAATTAGTTCACACAATATTATTTTGATTGGCAATCTTAGGTAAAAGAAATAAAAGGTCGGTAGTATTGTATGTTTTATATTATTTCATTTATTTTTTCTTCTACTAAATTGTAAACAATTCGTTGAAATTATTATTGATTATAAACAACTTTAATTACTATTACTTAATTGGCCATATAAAATAATAAGTATAAGTACCTAAGAGTAAAAACAAATCTATATAAAAATAATACCAATACAGAAAAATATTTCAAACTTTAACAGATAAATATATACTTCCAAAACAATAAATTGAAGTCACATTATCATAGTTTTAATAGTTACTTTAAATACTGATTATTGTCAATTTCAAAATACATTTCAGCAAATAACGATATTTAATACAGTAAAATGTACAATATAATCATATCAAAAACAATATTAGGGAACAACTAATATTAAACTTAATATTAATATCAGATCAAATTAATGTTACCTATTAGCTAAGATTGATTGTCGAACATCATTGACGTATAATTTTTGTGCTAAGAAGATTCTTAACAAATAATAATATGGTAACTTTTTATTCACTCGCAAAATCGTCGAGGTCCTTGTTTATGGAATAACTGTGATAAAACTGATAAATTACAGAGTACGGAATTCGAAAATTAAAATAACCTTTAAATGTAGGATGTGACAATGTTACAAGAGTATAAAATTGCGAGAAACATGTTGAACTTTGTCAAACGAAATTACCAATTCTTTTACCTAACATCTTACTTCATTTTATACTGGTTTATCGCTCTGAACAGCAAATATGATTTAAAGTATTGACTTACATCTGCAGTTCACATATCACAGGAACTTATTAAACTCCAACTCCAAAAATCAAACTTATCTCTCGTACTGACAGTTCCATCTCCATATTAACCCTTCAGTAAATTGCGTACATTAGACATCGTGTGACATATTTATCGTCATAAAATAATAACTGGGGGGTTGTCATGACGTACTAATGCGATTCAGTTTAGGTCGAGAGAAAGGGACAAGGCTATATGATTCGTATATCTCTGTCCCTTTCCCTGAACCTAAACTGAATTTTAGTACATCATGGTAACCCCCTGTTCAAAATCTTAACTGTAAAACAATGACAGGTAATGGTACACAAAATCCAAAAACTGTAAGAACGCTTAAACCTAAAAGACAGTGTCATAAACAGCGAAGCTTATAGAAAAAAAGCAATAGCATTAAAACGTAATATAAAATTGTGTCTATACGAAAACTTAACTATAATGTGGTGAATACGAATAAGTCGAGTAAAAAAGCCTCATCACATGTAAACCAATGAGATCTCGAATCAATGTCTTGGGGTTTTCGTCGATTATTGGCACTTACAATCGCCATCAGGTCTCGGAGCGCCAGGGTGCTCACAAGTACCTGAACAGGATTCTTAGCCAAGTTGCCAATCGCTAACGCTAGTAGCGTATCGTAGTTTAACTATGTTAGTTCTAAGCTATGTAACCGCCTCCTTTAATACCGAATCCTGCTACCAGGTGACAGGCATAGCCTAGTGTGGAGCCACAAAATATTGTCATTATTATGCAACTAAGGTTTTCTGGTAAATATACAATTTTTATTTTATTTTACTTTTATTTAATTTTCCCTATTTGCCATTCTTACACATAGGCTTTCGTTTACGATTGACGATTAAGCGTTAGCGATTGGCAACTTGTCTAAGCACCCAGGCCTCTATTGTAATTGCGTTAGTGCATGTTTACATATTTTTGAGCACCGTGACCGCTCCTATATATCTGATGGCGACTGTACTTTCGATCCTGTAGAGATCAAATGATTGGTGCCACATTATCCGTCTTTTACGTCCCGGCCACGACATTGGTTTAAGGCGACCAGCGGCGAGCGAATCCATGAGTTGGAGCGGGATGCCTATATGGGTACGAGAGGGAGCACCATACGTTTTCCGCTAAGCCGGTCGCCTTAGACCGATGTCGTGGCCGCGGCGTTAGGGCATTTCTCCGAACATTTCAACCGCCGTGACTTCGGTGGCAGCCTCACACGAATGCCGAGATGCAAGAACTTTTGGATATATTGGTAGACGTAGTTGACAACTACCAATACAACCTAAAAAATTTGAGATATCCACGGAAATTGGGTAATAATGCCACCGAAGTCACGGCGGTGGAAGCGTTCGGAGAAATGCCGTTTACTGTATTGATAAAAGAGGGACGGATAGCCTGTCGCCGCGAGATACTGTCACTTTAACCATGAGATGACTCTACTGTAACATTATAAGCAAGAAGGTTCTAGTACATTCAGCTAGAAACTTAACTGGTATGAAACAACTCGTCATATCGTTTCTTTTCAAGTTTATGATGATGTCGTATCATTTTATGGCTAGTATGACAACTTGTGTTTTATTCACGTATGTGTAAAACTAGGTCGCATTGTCGTTAAGGTATTACATTTCCCGTCGACACAATATGAGGAGTGGCTTTTCAAAATGGCTTATTTCCATAAACATAATTAAACTATTAAAATCACTACGCGCGATATGTTTCGGGGAGCCTAGGTCTCCATTATCAAGCACTGAGCCCGCGTTCACACCAAGCGACTTGCGAGCGCTGCGCGTCGCGGCTTGTCTCACTAATAAATTCAATTATTGCAAACCTTTACGATGAGCCAAACATTATAAAAAATATCCCTTGTTAACAGAGTTGAAATAAGCGCTTTTGAATAGATACTCCTCTTATAAAATAAGCTGTAAATCATATAAGCATGATATGGTTTTCTTAGGAATTAAAATGCATATAATTTGTTTACTTCTTAATGCCATCTTCTGGAGCTCTAAAGTCCTCAACTGACTGTAGTGAATTAATCAAAGAAAAAATAAGGTAAGGTGGGCTAAGACGAAACGGTTTTTTTAATGGAGTAAGGCAAAAAGCTACCAGCAGATGCTGTGCTAGAAAGACGAATTTTTGTCTTACCCCATTCAAAAATCCGTTTCATCTTACCCCACTTTACCTTACCAAAAATCGATGACTTTTATCATTCCACACAGGTATCCTATTTTTCTTCTAATCGATATCCATATCTTTTCTCTAAACTAGTTCTCTGTTCTAATAAAAGTAATAAGAGTACACGATGAATGGATTGAGTAAACCAAAGTTGCACAAAAAACCTAATCTCAAATTTCGCTAGTTAAAAACGATTACAACCTCATTGCAAATTATAATCGACACATCAATTTGATATGAACGCAATTGAAAGCAGTCTGAGAGTTGAGAACCGTTTGACGTGAATTTGGCGAGTCATGATTTGACATATCAAGGTTAACATTCTCTTATCGTCTCAAAGCGCGAAATACATGCCTCAGGCGGTTAGTATGTGGCACTGAGGGTCACACAATTGTTTTTATGCGTTTGAATGTGGAACTGTGTCGGTCAATGGTTTGTGGTCACTATGATGGATGATGTCAGTAGTTTTCTATTGCATTTGCAAAATAAATAAGTCCTCAACATCTTGAAAAAAATCTGCCATGATTCTGTTACAAGTCGATAACAAAATGCAACTTGCGCAAATGATAAATTAATTACATCGATTCATTATTTTCAACTCGGCCCCTAAAATAAAAAAAAAATCGCAAAAACGTTTTAAAAAACAATGCTGACGACATTTAAATGCATATAATCAAATCCGAAATTTTTGAAGTTGCTTTGCCACAAATCGGAAACCATTACTACATTACAATAATTATTTTACATTTCTAGTTTGTAGATTATTGCTTATAGAAATTCAGTGAAAAACAACCATATGTTTGGCACTACAGAGGGTTTGAAGTTTCATTTTCAGTTTGACCAAAAATATAAAATTGAGTGTCTGTTTCGCTTGAGGAAAACTCGAGTATCTTGATTGAATCAACTGTTTCTATTGTGTGAAATGTTATTGTCGCTTAGACAGAATCTCGGTAAGATTTCATCTGTATAGTCCAATCTCTCTCTTGGTATTAAATTTTTAAATCAAACCAAGTTATTTGGATTTCAAATCAGCGTTCACCAATGGAACAAATAAACACGGTAACTGCATTATTCGGGAACGTGCTTATTTTTAGTTCCATTTCATGAGTTCATTGTTCAAGTATTGTTTTTTAGATTTTACCTCTATTAAACATTTTTAACTTACAACTTATAATATAACCATTAGAAAAGAAACAAATAATTTTTTAATCGTCAATATAATCCTACATCAACATTAATCGAAGTTTATCCCAGACAGCTCCAAACTCATACATTTATATTTTCGGTAAAACCATAACGTTTGTATAAAGACGGCATCGTTAAATATGTGTACATATTTACGTGCTATTCACTAGGACTACAGGTTCAAATGGGCCATAGGTATTCAGGGTGCACTATGCATATAAGTTGCCTAACCACTTACTTGATATCACGGAAATGCTTTGAAATAACTAAGGATCGGACAAAGCCAATCATTTTTAAAACGTGACCATTTTCCGTGTAGTCAGCAGATTATTAAAATATTTGTTATTTTTTAAGATTTATGAAATTTTAATTGATATATCGCTATTTTTGTACAAATGGACAAAAATACGAAATATGACAAGCATAATATATTTCCCAACGTAAGAAGATGAAATCCATGATTTGAACTAAAAAATAAATTCAGTAAAGATTTATTTATATTGTATAAATTGACCTTTGTCTAGATTTCAGTCAACATACGTTAATACTATCCTAACGGAGTATTTGTTGTATGAAATAGGGTTGTTTAGAAAGTACCGGGCTAAGTAGGTCAGACCAGACAGATAACATTTTTATATCCCACGCAATATGCCCATGGTAAATTGTTCGCAAAGTGAACTGATTGAAATGATGGCGCCGCAATAAAAAGTCGGAGTTGTAACTGCGAAACGGCTGAAGACCTGTTGCGTGACGTCACTTAAACAGTCGTTTGCATGTAACGAGCGGGATTAAATCGCTAACGAGCGGGTACACGCCTACCGAATCAATACGTTGCTTTTGAATGATTTTCACAAAAGCTTCGGTTAAATAGCGTAGACGTAAACTTTTTCCCCATTCAGAATCTGATGAAAGATATACTGAATATCTCTAAAGTGTCACTTCCACTAAATCACATTTTGAATATTTTATGTACAAAACTTTAATACATGGATTTGGCAGCTTTTCTGACATAATAGCAATGAGTAGGTACATTGCTTGAACACGTGCAAAGTGATCGCAAAATCGATTGCACCCTCTAATTTACTCGGATGCCGTTAAAGATACCTAATTAAGAAGTCATCTCACAATCTGTGTCCTTTAGACTGGATCTACATTAGACCAATTTGACCCCAATTTGTTAGGGCGGGACAACATGATTCGGTGCCTTACGTAAATCTCGTTAAGGTGCATTCAGACTAAACGAGCATTCGCTATTCTATCCCCCACTCTACGAAATCAACGAATCACGTTTTGTGTAACGATCGAATTTCGTAGAGTAGCGGGTTAGAATAGCGAATGCTCGTTTGGTCTGAATGCACCTTAAACAGATCGATAGAAGTTGGAACGAATGAATCCAATAAGTGACAGAAAGGGTTGTAGATGCAGGCCTACTATCGCGAACTTCGAAATTCGTTAATTTCGAGGATTTGTCTCTGTCACTCCAAGGTCAGAATGACAGAGCAAATTCTTGAAATTTGCAGATTTCGAAGGCCGCTGGTTAGCATGACAAAGCACACAATGATAATCATTCATTTCGTTCATTCCATTCGATCGAGTGTGCGGTCGGTGTGTACCATTACACGGGTCTATCAATGTTTGCATCTCCAGGTTAATGCGAGTTGTTAGAGACTATAAAACCCGCTCGGAAGCGTTAACGCGAGTGCCATTACTGCGTGAGGGCGAGGCCACATTTAGTGATGTATATCTTTCTCAGTTGTTAAACTCTTTTAGTGTCTGATTTATACAGATATAGATGGAATATAGTTTCTCGGTAAAATTTCACCGTTATATACCCCATTGGCCGTGTGGTGATGGCAATAAGAATACATTTGTCATCGCCCCAATTCTTCCCCGTGGGTAGGCCCCTCACAAGGTGGACGGATGACCTGGTGAAGGTCGCAGGAGTCCGCTGGATGCGGGTGGCACAGGACCGGTCATTTTCGCGATCTTTGGGGGAGGCCTATGTTCAACGATGGACGTCTTTCGGCTGATATGATGATGATGATGATGAAAATTCTTCCCGTAGGTGTCGTAAGAGTCGACTAAGGCATTCGAAGTATCACTGACCATTTATTTGTTGAATATTACTATGATGGACAGCAGCGTCATCATAGTGGACACTCTACTGCGATCGCCAACCCGCTTGCTAAGCGTAGCGATTATGTACATTTACCTCCTAATGTGTAATAGGAGAGGCCTTTGACCAGTAGTGGATTGATAATAGACCGATTATAATGATGATTTACCCTATTCATCCTTTGTCGTCTTAGCTAATATGTAAATTTACATACACTACTTTGCTTTAAAATTTACTTATACAGAGATACCTGATTTGGTATTTTAGTCAAGTCTCCATGGGATCGCTTAATTTTCATCAAGTAAATAGCAGTGTAGCAGCAAGTAAATGCTTAATTGTCGTTACAAAACTGACATCGAAGTTAACTTTTTTGTGAGAGTTAAGCTAATTGGGTGTTGTCCTGAATAGTCAATATCAAGCATACTTTACTTTCCCGATTTAGTCTTATTAGACTCTGCAATGAATACTGTCCCTATACCAAATTTTATCAGTTTGAGCATTTCCGTGATACCAATTAGCACATCACGCAGATATGAAATAAACTACGCCTAACCATGCACTTTAAAAGTTACTATAAAAACTTGATATATTTTACTATAATACATAAACATCTATAAACACAACAAAAAGGTTTCCATACTATACATACAAACCTACGGAACTATTCTATGTACGGATTGTTTTATCCGTGTATTAAATACAGAAGTTGGTACAATTATCATAAATATTGCTTGGAACGGTATACCATTATTATAAGATTATTTATTATCAAGTGATTTATAAGTTATACATATTGGTGCGCAAAACAACTATATTTAGGCTCACTGAAAATTTTCAAGCATTTAATGTTTCAATGTCATTTCTTTTACCAACGCATATGCGGTATGGTAGACAGTTTCCACAAAAACGCTTTTAAAATTTACAGCAATTATAGAATAGCGTAAATATCAAAATAAGTCTATTAAACCATATATACTTCTGGGTACCATTTTACCAATATAGTAGAGGTCCAAATGGAAAAAATTGTGCGGTGTGAGTTACAGTTTTGTAATTTTTACCAGAGCTAGAGGGTGTAAAAATAAATAAAAATAGATGTGGAGGGAAAACCAATTCCCCCCCTGAACGAGGGGGGAGGGGGGTGAATGTGCAAACGGAAGGGTTATGTTTAAAATTTTTTCGTCTAATATTTAGGCCTACTATTCATTGTTTGGTATCATTTTCATATGAAACAGACACGGGGAATTCATTTTTGATAATAAACATGAGGATTTTCATATATAAAAAAATAATTATTGGTATAAAGGTAAAATAACCACCGTTTTTATTTTGATTGTTGCCTTATATAAGTATTACCAAATAAATATATGAAAATAAAAAAAATACTACAAGATAGCATATTTATTGTAGTTTCTAAAAATATATACTTTTTGGAACTTTCCATACCAAAATAAGTTGTAAAAAAATTGCACCTGTCGCGTACCTCGAATAAAAAAGGGACGTTGCTTTGACTTATTGTTGACAATACGTTTCTACTGCGGGAATTTAGCGATTTTGCGTAAACAAAATACTCCATAATGTCTGTTAGGGCAAATTGCATCAACCTGGGTTAACTAAGCAACCCGGGTTAAAAGTTTATTTCACACGGAATTTGATAATTAATAAATTTCTTATGAAGTAAGTGACTGACCCGGCACTATACAGAGGATATCAGAGACATCAGCCTGTGTGATATTAGAATGGCTCTTGAACCGCTCAAAAATAACAGGGCGTCTGGGGAAGACGGAATTATAGCTGAACATCTGAAGCCAGGTGGTAAACCAATCCTTATGGCCCTTCAGAAGTTGTTCAACTCCGGAAGGGAGAACGCATGGAACAGAAGAGTGGTGGTACTGTTCTTGAAAAAAGGTGACAACGCCTTATTGAAGAACAACCGATCCATCTCACTTCCGAGCCATATTTATAAGATGTTTTCAAGAGTCATTACGAATCGTCTTGCACGCAGGCTTGATGACTTCCAGCCTCCCGAACAAGCCGGTTTCCGAATTGGCGTTTCGTAATTGTTATACAGAAGACCGAGGAATAGGTATAACCTGCACCTCTGTTTAGCGTTTGTGGACTACGATAAGGGGGGTTTCCATGACGTACTAATGCGGTTTAATTTAGGTCGAGAGAAAGGGACAAGGCTATACGAGTCGTGTATCACTGCCCCTTTCCCAGAACCTAAACTGAATCGCATAAGTACGTCATGGTAACCCCCAAGGCCTTCGATTTGATCGAAACTCTGGCCTACAGTCTCTTTAACGGTACCAAGTAGACTACCGCTATGTCGAAATGTTAAGGTGTTTGTACGAAAGCGCCACTATGTCAATCCGGCTCCAAGACCAGAGCTTGAAGCATATTATACTGCAGCGGGGAGACAGGCAAGGAGGTGTCATCTCCCCTAATCTGTTTACCGCTGCACTGGAAGATGTCTTTAAGACTGGACTGGAAAAGGTGAGTATCAACATAAACAGCGAGTACCTCACTCACCTTCGATTCGCTGATGATACGGTGGTCTTGGCTGAGACCTTGAAAGATTTCAGTACGATGCTCGCTGACCTCAGTAGCGCCTTCGAGCGAGTTCGTCTTAAGATGAACATGGATAAGACGAAAACTCCCGTTACAATCGGAGACTAAACTCGAAGGTGTAGACGACTATAATATACCTTGGACAAGCTACCCAGTTACGTAGGTCCAACTTTGAGTAAGAGGTCAATCATCGACTAGGTTGGGCAGCGTTTGGGAAGCTATGATACATCTTTTCGTCCAATATTCCGCAGTTCTTGAAGACGAAAGTATTTGATCAGTGTGGCAACACTCACTGATCAAAGATTTAAAAGAGTGATGACATACGGTACTGAAACGTTGTCGCTTAGAATGGGCCTCATAACAAAGCTTAAAGTCACCCACAGGGCAATGGAGAGGGCTATGGTGGGAGTCTTTCTGCGAGGTCGTATTAGAAATGAGACGATCCGCAGTAGAACCAAAGTATAGCTCCATAGCTCTCCGAATCACTAAACTAAAGTGGCAGTGGGCGGGGCACATTGCACGTAGAACCGATGGCCAATGCGGCGGCCTCGCAGGTGGAAAGCACAGCGTGGGTAGGCCCCCACAACGTGGACAGTGAAGGTCTCAGGAGTCCGCTGGATGCGAGTGGCGCAGGACCGGTCATTGTGGCAATCTTTGGGGGAGGCCTATGTTCAGCAGTGGACGTCTTTCGGCTGATATGGTAATAATGATGATTTATGAAGTAAACGTTTAACAATTGATTGTCAAATTCCATATGATATAAACTTTTAACGTGGGTGAACTGGGTTAGTTGTTTAGTCCCGGTTAGTGAAAATTACCTTTATCGTCTTTGGTAATGAGATCATTACCTAATGACACTTGTAAAAATGATTACCCATTCCGATTCATATGATCAGATACTATATATCATACATGTGATCAGATAGACCAGATATATAATATACACGCGGTATACAATAATCGATAAAATCTAAAAATAGAATATGAACAAATAAAATTCTTAATAATCATAGGTTATTTAAAAAAAGAAGATCAGAAAATATTCAATTTACTTTCATATCAATAAATATTTACAATTGTAATATGAACAATAATATGTAAGTACAAAAATATGTATAATCTATGAGCGGTTGCCGGCACAAAAGTCTCTTTTTTGAGGTTACGCGGAGGTTTTTGTTGGAGGTACGCGTCAAATTTTTTTTTTTCAGTGAGTTTTTGTATGAAAGACTACAAAATGTGTATATTTTAAAAAAACTGCAATAAATATGCTATCTTACACTATTTTTTTAAATTGGATAAGTTTGTTTTTTAATACTTATATGACGCTTAAATTAAAATTAAAATGGCAACTTTTTTACTTTTACTCCAAAAAGTCTACATTTTTATATGAAATCGCTCATGTTTATGATAAAAAATGGATTTTCCAGGTCCGTTTTACACGAAAATGATACCAAACATTGCATAGTAGGCCTTATTAATTAGTAAAAAAATATTAAACGCAACCCTTCCGCATGCACATTCACCCCCCTCCCCCCGCGCTCAGGGGGGGAATTGGTTTTCCCTCCACATCTAAAAACAACTATTTTGAGACCCTCTAGCTCTGGTTAAAATTACAAAACTGTAACTCGCAGCGCACAATTTTTCTCAACTTTGTATGGACCGTGACCCTTACTAATACAAATGTATGGATAATAATTTATTTAAACGTTATGATGATTTTTACGCTACTCTCTTCGCATAGGCCTATCGATTTCTTATTTTACAAATTCGTGTTTTAAGTCCATAATTGCTACATTCGATAATAAATAACTAGTATATATTGAAATCGTTTTATTATAGTTACTATATTTAACTGCAGGACGAAAATGCTATAAAGTATTGAGTTTAGACATTTAGAAAGACACATTCCGGTGTCATCTGTAAAGTACACGGTAGTTGTAGACAATTTCATTGATAATTGTATAGTATAAAGCTTGTTACAGCTAGTGATGTGCCGTCGGGTAATTTCACACTTTCCGTAATTCTCATTGGAGAACTTTACCGTAAATTACCGAGAATTACGGTAACTTTCTCCCATAGTATTTTTTTTCTATGCAATTTGAATATGAATATTTTGTCTGCATCGTATTTTATATTACTTTATGTGGTACATTTAAGTATCATAATGCTATTTTACTAATGACAGGGTTTTATAGGTGATTTTGACGTTCAAGCAGGTAAAATAGGAACTCGTATAAACCCCTTACTTGACCCGTAAGCGGTAAGCGGCTTTACCAAAGGTTTTATTATCGGTAGCTGAGTATTCAATTACCTAGGATTTAAAATAGGCAATTGTGATTATGAGCCTGTGATACCCTTTTCTAAGAATTATCTGGGAATAGGGTGTAAATTTTATTCAATTATAATGCTGAATTCAGTCAGTTCATATTGAAGCGACGTGCTGTCAACACAACTGTTAGTGATATTTCAACAATGAGGCCAAGAGTAAAGTGCTAGAGTATTTTAGGCAAAGTACTGAAAGTGATCCTGTTTCTGTTCAGGATCAGAAACCGAAGAAATGCCGCAAATTAAGAATTAAAATTCCCATACAAATTTATGAAAATAAAAAAAAAACATTTCTATTCCTATCCAATAATCCTATCCTAGTACCAATAATTTTAAAGAGACAACTGCAAAAAAAAATTAAAGAAAACTGTTTTCCTACATTTACTATGGGCAAAAGTGAAATTTAATTTTGATTGATATTACTGTTTATTCATGTTGCTAATAATGTTTTCATACAGTTTTGCCTTGATGACTTCCAGCCTCCCGAACAAGCTGGATTCCGAAAAGGCTATAGTACCATAGACCACATACATACGCTGCGGCAAATTATACAGAAGACCGAGGAGTATAACTTGCCATTATGCTTAGCGTTTGTGGACTATGAGAAAGCTTTCGATTCGGTAGAAATATGGGCAGTGCTTGAGTCTCTTCAGCGATGCCACATTGACTATTGGTACATCGAAGTGTTGAAGTGTTTGAATAGCAACGCCACAATGTTGGTCCGAGTACAGGAGCAGACTACGAAGACAATTTCGTTGCAAAGAGGCGTAAGGCAGGGCGATGTTATATCTCCGAAACTGTTTACTGCCGCAATGTAAGATGCCTTTAAGCTCCTGGAATGGCAAGGACTTGGCATCAATGTGAACGGCGAAAACATCACTCACATTCGAAGTTGTTGACTCTTACATCTACCTAGGACAAGTAGTCCAATTAGGTAGGCCCAACTTCCAGAAAGAGGTCAACCGCCGAATCCAACTCGGTTGGGCAGCGTTCAGGAAACTACGCGATGTCTTTTCGTCCGACATACCTCAGTGCCTTAAGGCGAAAGTCTACAATTAATGTGTGTTACCAGTTATGACTTACGGCGCCGAAACGTGGTCCTTCACCATCGGCCTCATCTCTAAACTCAAAGTCGCTATGGAGAGGGCTATGCTCGGAGTTTCTCTGCATGATCGAATCAGAAATGAGGAGATCTGTAGGCGAACTAAAGTTACTGACTGACATAGCCCTCCGAATTAGCAAGCTGAAGTGGCAATGGGCAGGCCACATTGCACGCAGAGCGAAAAGTGCTCGAGTGGAGACCACGGCTAGGCAAACGCAGCGTAGGACGTCCACCCACAAGATGGACAGACGACTTTACCGTATGCAGGTCATATCTAACCGGTACATGTGGAGGTCCAGAGGGGAGGCTTATGTTCAGCAATGGACGTCTTATGGCCAAGATGATGATGATATACAGATAGATGATACAGTTTTATTGTCATTTAGCATGGGAGGAAAAAATTGCGTGACAGACATTATAATTAAAGTTTCCCTTATTTTCCATAGTAAATGTATAAAAACCATTTAATTATAACGTTTTTTTATTGTCCTTGTTATTTTTTTATGTATCTAATTATTTAAGAAACTTGCAAGATATAATTTCACGGTAAGTATTCTGTTTCTTAATGATTTCGTGGAATTTAATTATTTTATTCATACGAAAAACGCTGTTTTTAATTTTATTTTATGTATACATATACCGCAAGCATTATTATGAACCATTATTGCCCATTTTATCAAAATGTTTAATTTATATAACAAAAAAATACCATTTTGCGTTGTAAAAATTCTCTGGAGAAAATTCGCGGAGAACGTTCTCCGTAATTTACGCCGGTAATTTACCGTAATTTTGGTAATAAACTAGTTCCACTAGTCACATGTTTATGTAATTTTCAGGTTAGATTATTATTACTAAATTAAGTACTATTCTGGAAAAAAAATATGAAAAAAGTAATAACTTAAAACACTTTCTCCATAATTACCCGCCCGGAGAACTTTACCGAGAAAGTTACCCGATAGTTCTCTTTGTTCTCGTAATTTACGGTAACGGCACATCACTAGTTACAGCTTATAAAAAGAGTACTTAGCACCTAATACTTGGATTACTACGATTTTAGACCATTCTGAACACTTACGTTGTTTCCAAATTAAAATTAAAGGGACCCTCAGTCCAAATAAGCACCAATAGGGTAAAACAAGTCTGTAAACAGGCACCAAAATAAAAGTTCAATAAGATTTCCAAAGACCTTTGATAGCCTTGAGTTTAGGCGATTTTTTGGTAGCTTCGAATTCTTGTTTGAAGCTGATGATGAATTTGTCTCTAAGACTTAAACGTGGTGGCGACGGTTTAAGCAAAAATTGCTTTAAATCGTTGGTAAAGCTTTTCGCCGTGTAATTTGGTTCGTCTTTTCTCGTTTCCTCATTACTAGATTCTAAGAACGATACAGACTTTATAGATTGCGTGGAATTCTTCCTTTCTCGTGTCCTTTTCGGGGTCGATCGAGATCTAGAGCTAGTAGTAGCCCTACTGGAAGGTAGACTATAGCTTTTCGAGACGAGGGAATATTGGTCATCGTCCAAAGAATCCAGCGTATCAGTAGATTTGTTACAGACGCGACAGCATAGCTGGCAATGCTCCTGATCGCTATGGTACCTCCCGTTGCAATACACGTAAGTAGCTTTCGGGATCCTAGGCGGTTTATTCTTACCCTTCTCTTTCCTAGCCTCTTTATAATCTCTGTCTTTCCTCGATCTCTTCCGCCGGCATTTCGGGCAATTATGTCTAGCGATCCTTCGTAATTCCTTAAGGAATTCATAGTCGATTTCGAAGTAATTCTTCGCGTCGGGTTCGGAGTAGTATTTCAAGTCGCTGTCAGTGGAGTCCCTTTTGAGTTCTTTGGGTTTTTTCTTGGTTTTCGGTTTGGGGACGTCTCGTCCGGGGTCGGAGTAGTAGCGGAGGTCCCTGTCGGAGGTCTTGTATGGTTTCTCGTACTTACAGTGGGAGCAGAAGGTGACGGACTTGGAGCAAGGCCGTGGCGCGGGGGGCAGGGGTCAGGCCTGCACGGAGGGTACCCAAAGGGTCTTGTTTTGCTCCTCTTCGACAGCTTCCTTGATTTGCGTGCACATGTACGCTATGTTCACGCCAGCTGGGATTTCGGCTGTTGACAAAACATTTGGGTAATTATTTTAGAATTTTAACTAACGTGAGACTCAAACATATAGTAATATTATCGAACCGGGTATTTATGTCGATGATTGCGCGACATGTTTCGACCGATTAAGAGGGTCCTCGTCCGTCCGACTTAATTACGTAGGTAATTATTTTGGTGATAAATATGGGTTGCTTTTATATAAAACAAGAATAGAACTGGCACTCGTCAATATTTTGTCATTTTGTTAATTTATTTTTTAAATGAATACTGTTCACAAAGATGAGCGTCAGTTCTATTAAAATTCAGGAGACGTAAACTTATTCTATAAAAAATACCCCCTAGACTCAGAAAATCAATCGAATGCCTAAACATACTGTTTCTTACCTTTTCTTACTGAATAAATATCTTTTTGTTTTCAGTTTACTGTTTTGCTTTTTCAATAAAAACGTATACAATCAACGTTAAAGATATAATTACAATTCACGTGCCACAAATATATTTACAGGACTTTATTTCCTTAGCGATAAGGTCGCATAAATATATTTTTGGCACCCGAACCATAATGATAACTTTGACATGGACTCTACACTTTTAAGGACAAGTATCATCATCATCATCAGCCTATGATAGTCCACTGCTGGACGTAGGCCTCTCCTGTTAACTATGCGTATAGACGCATTAGGAGGTAAATGCCCATAATCGCCACGCTGGGTAAGCGGATTGGCGATCGCAGTAATGTGTCCACTATGATGACGCTGCTGCCCATCATCAGTCTTTTATCTAATAATGGCAAGTGACACTTAAATCCCTTAGTCGACTCTAACGACACCCGCAGGAGTTGGGGTGGTGAAAAATGTATTCTTACTGCCGTCACCACGTGGCTTAAGTGTAGAGCCAACAATAAATGGGTCAATCACTTTTTTTTGTTGTTATTCTGTCACATCACCCAGGGGACAACAGTGGGATAGTTTGTTAGAAGAAAGTATCATGCACACTCTACTATCATGATGAGTGGATGACCCACCTTGGAAAGGCCACATAACTGTCAAAAAATTCAAACTTTTGTCAATTTGAATGCTGCTAAACTGTGATTTTAAGGGTGACCCAGGAGAACATAACCATGGCAACGAGTGACATAAAAAAGTGATTGACCTAAATAATACAACGGATCAATAAAAATTAAAAAGTAACCATCTTACCTGAGATATAACTCCGGTACTCATTCTCAATCTTCAGTCCATGTTCATACATTTCCTTAGCCGCCTTCGCCGATACCTTATCAGCCGGGTACCGCGTGTCCTTCACCTCTTTGATTTGCTTGCAGGATTTGAACTTGATGAAGAGAACGATGGGGTACATCTGTTGTTTGTGTAGCTTCTCGATTGTGGCCACGCTAATGTCGAGGATGCAGTGCATGCCCTGAAAGATGATCATATATGTAGCTACGACCATATATAACATGGACGTCTAACGCCAGCTCAATAATGCCCCTAAAAACAATTGTTCAATTGTGCCAAGATGGGCAGGACATAACGCTTTTCTTAACACCGCGCATATACACGGTGCTCGTGAGCATTCCGAAAGATTTTAATGCTGAATTCCTGACCATATTTAGAGTCTTTAATGTCATATAAAATTTCCTGGATTCGGCTTGGTTTCAGAGATAATTAACCTTTTTTCGAAATAAGTTTTTCGACGTAGCTCGTCATAAAACTTATTTTTGATTACAATGCTACCACAATGTGTTCTAATATTACCCCACTTTTTGACTGACAATCAAACAATAAGAATAGATTTGACGAAATAACATGTCCAATAAAAAAATAAATAAAATAAATATTTTTTACAAAGTGTTGTTCTGCTAAAAAGTACTGGAAATAATGAAAAGTATTCAAAAACTCTAAAAAAAAGAAAAAAAAACATTAGGTCTCATAATATTTTTTGTTTATTTTGATGTCTAGAATGCATGGTTAAAATTTCTTGCAATGCTCGTGAGCACCGTGTACATAACATGGACGTCTAACGCCAGTTCAATAATGCCCCCAAAAACAATTGTTCAATTGTGCCAAGATGGGCAGGACATAACCCTTTTTTTAACACCGCGCATATATTATATCGGAAAACATATTAGACAAATGTTTATAGAAAATAGCCAATCAAAACCAATTACAACTATTTTTAAATGCCGGCTTAAGTTTTTATAGGTTGATGTTGAAATTCATTACAGTGATACATTGAAGAGGGGGTGACACTTGTCAACTAAAATTCAGGAACGTTTTTGGAAGGCAATTTAGTATGGCGTGCGACTTCCATGTTTTATTTGTTCGTAGATTTGTAGTAAATAAAGCTTTTTCAAAATACTTTTTCATAATAGCGTTTTAAATTCGATAATTGTTTGGCACTTCGGATTTCATAGTATTTGGAAGTAATACCGGGATCCCGGTATTGGAAGCCCTAAGTTTCGGTAAGCGTACTTGACTAATGCCCACCCGACATTCAAAAGCTACAACTAAAAACAAACAAACAACAACAGCAACAAACTTTATTTCATCCCACAATGTCATAACTCATAACAGATGTGCTTACTATAGAAAAACTCAACTGCGAAAGACTTAAGGTTGTTAAGAGGATTCGAACCTCCTCAGGATTGCCGGTCTAACGTGCTTCCAATTACACCAAATGACCTTCCGTGAATCACAGCGAATTTAGTCAATTGTATTGTAAACTTGTGAACTTTATTTATTTTATTTACCGACAGTATTGAAAACAATAATTTTCAATAAGTCTCTGATTTTACTACTAACCTTCTCAGCGAGTTCCTTGATAGCTTGCAGCGGTATACAGTCGAAGTGTGTCGAGTCTCTCCTAGGCCGCGGTTCGAGATGGGTCCTCCTGGCTAGACCCCTCTCTATCACCGCCCCCTAGCTACCAGTTTCACTACTAACCTTCTCAGCGAGTTCCTTGATAGCTTGCAGCGGTATACAGTCGAAGTGTGTAGAGTCCCTCCTAGGCCGCGGTTCTAGATGGGTCCCCCTGGCTAGACCCCTCTCTAACACCGCCCCCGCACTATTATAGGCTCACTAGTACTACTTTAAGCTACTATTTACCTTCTCAGCGAGTTCCTTGATAGCTTGCAGCGGTATACAGTCGAAGTGTGTCGAGTCCCTCCTAGGCCGCGGTTCTAGATGGGTCCCCCTGGCTAGACCCCTCTCTAACACCGCCCCCTAGCCCCCAATAACACTACTAACCTTCTCAGCGAGTTCCTTGATAGCTTGCAGCGGTATACAGTCGAAGTGTGTCGAGTCCCTCCTAGGCCGCGGTTCTAGATGGGTCCCCCTGGCTAGACCCCTCTCTAACACCGTCCCCTAGCCACCAATTTCACTACTAACCTTCTCAGCGAGTTCCTTAATAGCTTGCAGCGGTATACAGTCGAAGTGTGTCGAGTCCCTCCTAGGCCGCGGTTCTAGATGGGTCCCCCTGGCTAGACCCCTCTCTAACACCGTCCCCTAGCCACCAATTTCACTACTAACCTTCTCAGCGAGTTCCTTGATAGCTTGCAGCGGTATACAGTCGAAGTGTGTCGAATCCCTCCTAGGCCGCGGTTCTCCCCCTGGCTAGACCCCTCTCTAACACCGCCCTCTAGCCACCAATTCGACTACTAACCTTCTCAGCGAGTTCCTTGATAGCTTGCAGCGGTATACAGTCGAAGTGTGTCGAGTCCCTCCTAGGCCGCGGCTCTAGATGGGTCCCCCTGGCTAGACCCCTCTCTAACGCCGCCCCCTAGCCACCAATTTCACTACTAACCTTCTCAGCGAGTTCCTTGATAGCTTGCAGCGGTATACAGTCGAAGTGTGTCGAATCCCTCCTAGGCCGCGGTTCTCCCCCTGGCTAGACCCCTCTCTAACACCGTCCCCTAGCCACCAATTTCACTACTAACCTTCTCAGCGAGTTCCTTGATAGCTTGCAGCGGTATACAGTCGAAGTGTGTCGAATCCCTCCTAGGCCGCGGTTCTCCCCCTGGCTAGACCCCTCTCTAACACCGCCCTCTAGCCACCAATTCGACTACTAACCTTCTCAGCGAGTTCCTTGATAGCTTGCAGCGGTATACAGTCGAAGTGTGTCGAGTCCCTCCTAGGCCGCGGTTCTAGATGGGTCCCCCTGGCTAGACCCCTCTCTAACACCGGCCCCTAGCCACCAATTTCACTACTAACCTTCTCAGCGAGTTCCTTGATAGCTTGCAACGGTATACAGTCGAAGTGTGTCGAGTCCCTCCTAGGCCGCGGTTCTAGATGGGTCCCCCTAGCTAGACCCCTCTCTAACACCGCCCCCTAGCCCCCAATTCTACTACTAACCTTCTCAGCGAGTTCCTTGATAGCTTGCAGCGGTATACAGTCGAAGTGTGTCGAGTCTCTCCTAGGCCGCGGTTCGAGATGGGTCCTCCTGGCTAGACCCCTCTCTATCACCGCCCCCTAGCTACCAGTTTCACTACTAACCTTCTCAGCGAGTTCCTTGATAGCTTGCAGCGGTATACAGTCGAAGTGTGTAGAGTCCCTCCTAGGCCGCGGTTCTAGATGGGTCCCCCTGGCTAGACCCCTCTCTAACACCGCCCCCGCACTATTATAGGCTCACTAGTACTACTTTAAGCTACTATTTACCTTCTCAGCGAGTTCCTTGATAGCTTGCAGCGGTATACAGTCGAAGTGTGTCGAGTCCCTCCTAGGCCGCGGTTCTAGATGGGTCCCCCTGGCTAGACCCCTCTCTAACACCGCCCCCTAGCCCCCAATAACACTACTAACCTTCTCAGCGAGTTCCTTGATAGCTTGCAGCGGTATACAGTCGAAGTGTGTCGAGTCCCTCCTAGGCCGCGGTTCTAGATGGGTCCCCCTGGCTAGACCCCTCTCTAACACCGTCCCCTAGCCACCAATTTCACTACTAACCTTCTCAGCGAGTTCCTTAATAGCTTGCAGCGGTATACAGTCGAAGTGTGTCGAGTCCCTCCTAGGCCGCGGTTCTAGATGGGTCCCCCTGGCTAGACCCCTCTCTAACACCGTCCCCTAGCCACCAATTTCACTACTAACCTTCTCAGCGAGTTCCTTGATAGCTTGCAGCGGTATACAGTCGAAGTGTGTCGAATCCCTCCTAGGCCGCGGTTCTCCCCCTGGCTAGACCCCTCTCTAACACCGCCCTCTAGCCACCAATTCGACTACTAACCTTCTCAGCGAGTTCCTTGATAGCTTGCAGCGGTATACAGTCGAAGTGTGTCGAGTCCCTCCTAGGCCGCGGCTCTAGATGGGTCCCCCTGGCTAGACCCCTCTCTAACGCCGCCCCCTAGCCACCAATTTCACTACTAACCTTCTCAGCGAGTTCCTTGATAGCTTGCAGCGGTATACAGTCGAAGTGTGTCGAATCCCTCCTAGGCCGCGGTTCTCCCCCTGGCTAGACCCCTCTCTAACACCGTCCCCTAGCCACCAATTTCACTACTAACCTTCTCAGCGAGTTCCTTGATAGCTTGCAGCGGTATACAGTCGAAGTGTGTCGAATCCCTCCTAGGCCGCGGTTCTCCCCCTGGCTAGACCCCTCTCTAACACCGCCCTCTAGCCACCAATTCGACTACTAACCTTCTCAGCGAGTTCCTTGATAGCTTGCAGCGGTATACAGTCGAAGTGTGTCGAGTCCCTCCTAGGCCGCGGTTCTAGATGGGTCCCCCTGGCTAGACCCCTCTCTAACACCGGCCCCTAGCCACCAATTTCACTACTAACCTTCTCAGCGAGTTCCTTGATAGCTTGCAACGGTATACAGTCGAAGTGTGTCGAGTCCCTCCTAGGCCGCGGTTCTAGATGGGTCCCCCTAGCTAGACCCCTCTCTAACACCGCCCCCTAGCCCCCAATTCTACTACTAACCTTCTCAGCGAGTTCCTTGATAGCTTGCAACGGTATACAGTCGAAGTGTGTCGAGTCCCTCCTAGGCCGCGGTTCGAGATGGGTCCCCCTGGCTAGACCCCTCTCTAACACCGTCCCCTAGCCCTCAATTTCACTACTAACCTTCTCAGCGAGCTCCTTGATAGCTTGCAGCGGTATACAGTCGAAGTGTGTCGAGTCCCTCCTAGGCCGCGGTTCGAGATGGGTCCCCCTGGCTAGACCCCTCTCTAACACCGCCCCCTAGCCCCCAATAACACTACTAACCTTCTCAGCGAGTTCCTTGATAGCTTGCAGCGGTATACAGTCGAAGTGTGTCGAGTCCCTCCTAGGCCGCGGTTCTAGGTGTGTCCCCCTGGCTAGGGCCCTCTCTAAGGCGGCCCCCTGTACCGCGATAGGTTCCGGTCGGACCCGCGCGAACACGCCGGGCCAGTCTGAGATCAATTTGGCGGCCACACAGTCACGGAGAGGACCGAGGACTACCACGGGACGGTGGCTGCCATCTGCAATTGTAATATTAGTATAAGAAAAAATACTAATAAGGCTAAAAGTATAAGATACTAGATATATAAAATTATTGTATTATTTCAAAAATATACTGAGAAAAGTAAATAGTATTACCGTTAGATAGTATTATCTACTTTTCTCGGTATATTTTCAATGTATTTCTTGCTATTATGGATGGTAAATTGTATACAAGGGCGAAAGTAAAACCCAAGCCGAAGGCGTGGGCTTTACTTCACACGATTTCATAATTCTTATCCTGCCCGTGGCACACAATGTTTTTCATCACACCTGTGAGGGAAAAAAAGGGCATAAATAAATCTATTTTCTACCCTCCGGCCAAAAAACAGCACATTGCCGGCCGCTGCGCTAAACTAAGTTGCCGCCGGCCGGATCTATTGAGCAGAAAAATAGTATACACATCTCGGTCGTTAAATAGGAAAACTACGGATCACATGTTTGTCGGCCTCGGCTTCGCAATTACACGTCACCCGAAGCATTTCCCACTTAAGCGGCCTTGGCATGTAATCTATTATTTTCACAAAACTACTCTTAACTACTCAAATTCGAACGCGTGAGTGACAAAGGAATATGAGTTATGCTGCTCCGGTACTTCAACTATATCATTTTTATTGCAATCATTCCTACTGTGAAGGAATGTTGTATGAAAATCCATTACTGCCCATAGTCATCATGACGCACCTACGGTGTGCATTGACGCGCTTACGGAAAAGGTGTGATGAAATATGTGTATTAAGGGTGGTAAATAACGACCGAGTGTGAAAGTAAAGCCCAAGCCAAAGGCGCGGGCTTTACTTCACACGAGTTCATAATTCTTGTACCGCCCGTGGAACACACATGTTTTTCATCACACCTGTGAGGCAAAAAAGTAAATATAACAATATATTTTCACAAAACTACTCAAACTCAAACACGTGAGTGACAAAGGAATATGAGTTATGCTGCTCCGGTACTTCAACTATATCATTTTTATTGCTATCATTCCTACTGTGAAGGAATGTTGTATGAAAATCCATTACTGTTCATGGGCCTACGGCGTGCATTGACGCACTTACCGAAAAGGTGTGATGAAAAACATTAAAATACACTGTGATTCTTTATACCATTATTCGCCATTATTTTTTTTATATTCGTGTTCATTTTGTATTTAATGTGTATATTTGTGTCACAAATATATGTTTTTTCTTTCCTTTCTTTCTCTTCCATTGGAATACGTTAATTTGGCAAATTTCAAAAAAAATCGTGTGTTCTAGCATCCTCGTCGTCATTTTTTAGAGCAGAAAATTCAGTCTTAAAAATACAAAAAGTGGGTCGAAGACTATGTTCATTGTGACATACATTGCCAAATTAAGAGTTAATAATTGCTAGCCTATCTCATAACAAGCCTCACAAGCACTTCCAGAGCAACAGAGTAGTCAGAGAGTGGAATCAGTTGCCTGAGGAAGTGGTCTCAGCACTGAATGTCAACCAGTTTAAAAACCGACTTGACAAACACAACAGTAATAAAAGAAACACTTGAAAGCAGAGCAATTGGATACAGGCAATATCAGTTAGTACAACTGCCTGCCTGCTTAGGAAATAATAAATAAATAATAAGTACTCACAGTGCAACCTCTCGACGCGCTGATACGTGAGGAGTGTGTCGTGTGACACGAGCGCGCCTGAATCGCTCCAGCATCCGAGTTCTGTGTTCGAAAACGACGCCAGCTCCTGCGAATACAATAGGCATGATGACTGGCAGTCAAATCACCATCTTTTTTTGAACTGTCAAAACGATCACCACTATTAAATTTGATGTGAACTACTCAAATGTGACGTCACGTTTGAGTATTGCCAAATGACCTACTCTTCTAAGTTCTTTTCAATTTAATATTTTCTTCGGTTACCGCGAGGATTACACATGAAATAAAACTATGAAAACGGATAAACTCGCGTATATTAACACTTTACAGAGTTCGTGGTCTGCGGATGACACGTACCCTGCCCCCCTGCACCACGAACCCTGTATATACCAGTAATTGGAGTTCGAGGCCAACGAAACTACGACAGATGCGTTATTGTCAAATCTGTCAAAGTCTCTTATGCCATTGTCAAATAAAGATTTCAGGTTTCCACAACCTTTTTGTAATTTAATTTATTTATTTAAAATAATTACTAATAAAAACATTATATAGCTCTGTAATGTTTGTACGCCTTTTTGTTTAATATGGCTGTCACAACTAGGATTACCTAAAAACTTTTCTTTTCTCTTAACTAACATTGATATGACAAAATTTTTATTATTTTTTGTACATACATATTAATGACAACTCGATTGTAACTAGCGACAGCTGGTTTCACAATATGTATGGAGATGTAGAGAATTTGTGGTAACTTTTTCAAAGCTGATCTCATAGTAAAACTTGGCTGTAATCATCAGTAGATCCAGAAAATATGATTTTGTATCATTGTGTTTTATAACATTTCACCCAGTATATTTCACTTGGAATTTATTTTTGATGATGGGGTGTATAGCGAAGCTAAACATGGCTGAACCAAGGGGGTCACCTTGTTAACAACCTATGGAAGAAAACAAAACGTTAGATCTGTATGATAATTTAAATGGAGAACTATAACACTGCCAAAGAAATTTGTAGGTCAAAGGAATTTTACGAATACGAAATGTGAACATAAAGCACGCTACAAATTATTATTCTACAATTTTGTAAACGTATGCAGAAAAAAGTTTTTAATTTATGTGTAGTTAAATTGCTGGACCAAATGTTATCAACACCTGAGGTGATACCAGCGCTATACCAACTTTGTTACTAATAAATGCGAATAATTAAGTTTTTATCAAAATATCTAATATTTACGTGAAAATAAGTAAATAATATTGTTTCTATAAATTAAAGAATTAAAATTACCAATAAATAAGATATCTCAACATCTGTTTTTAGAAAATAAGGATTTACTATAGTATGAACATTTCATTGTTGTGGCAATATTTTCGTAGATTCTTTGGCCTCGAACTCCAATAATTAGTGTAGTGTTCGAAACGTCGGAATGAAGTTAAAATTAGTTAATAAATACGCGAGTTTATCCATTTTCATAGTTTTATTTGTTATCAATTTATTAAATAGAAATTCTGTACAAAAATTACTGCAATCTACATCTTAGTAATAATTTCTTCGTGTATTATGTCGTGCATAATGTTAAATAATTTATTTTAACTACAGTTATCATCCCAATTACACCATCAGCCCATTAAAATCGAATGCTGGATATACAAATAGGCCTCTCTTATTATTAGTGACCGAACTATGGGTACAAAACTTTATCAAAACTTGTGAAGCTGACATTCAGCAAACTTAAACACAATTAAAGCGTACTGGAAAAATTCGTACGATACTCGTACGACACTTGCCAAAAAATTGCCGCTCGTTTCGAACGTCATTTATTTCGCACTTGTATAGTAATGTACTATTATTGTGCAAAAAAAAACGAACTTGCACAAAGCTAACTAGAATTCTAAGGGGCATCATTAGCCAGTCAACATTAATAAAGAATCATTCATAGGTACTGGACATAAAATACGAAAATTCTATTACATTTGAAAGTTTATTGATTTTGTAATGGATTACGACTAGAAGACGGCCGCCAAACTGGGGCGCAAAGTCACTGGTACGAAATAAAATTATTAGAATTTTGTAAATTTCACGGGAATTGACTTGCAACTGATTTTCTTATTTATTTTAGAAAAGAATATCCCTACGGCAATGGTTTTAACAATAAATGGAACAAAAATATGAAGAAAATTAAATTCGTGAATTTATTTTACAGTTCGTTTGACCTTACGCCACAGCGCTGTTTCACCGCCCCATAGTGGCAGAAATAGTAGATTACATACCATGGCCGTTCAAATGTCTCGGATGACGTGTAATTGCAGGCCGAGGCGTAGCCTAGGCCGACAAACATGTGATCCGAGGCTTTCCCATTTAACCGAGGTGTGTATACTATTTTTCTGCTCAACGGAGCCGGCAGGCGGCAACTTAAGTTTAGCGCAGTGGCCGGCAATGTGTACAAACCAAAATTTTGCCTCCGGCCGGCAAAAATTTGTTTGCCGGCCGGAGGGCAGAAAAATATCAAAAACCCTCATTGCCGCATAGTTGTAGTACCTTGCTGTCTCGATGTTTCTTGCGGCGGAAGAAGGACCGCCGCGCGGTGCTGGAGGCGCGCCGCTGCGCCTCGCCGGAGCGACTCTTCCACTCTGGACAATATAAACCGTCATTGCCTCAGTAGTTGTACTACCTTGCTGTCTCGATGTTTCTTGCGGCGGAAGAACGACCGCCGCGCGGTGCTGGAGGCGCGCCGCTGCGCCTCGCCGGAGCGACTCTTCCACTCTGGACAATATAAACCGTCATTGCCTCAGTAGTTGTACTACCTTGCTGTCTCGATGTTTCTTGCGGCGGAAGAACGACCGCCGCGCGGTGCTGGAGGCGCGCCGCTGCGCCTCGCCGGAGCGACTCTTCCACTCTGGACAATATAAACCGTCATTGCCTCAGTAGTTGTACTACCTTGCTGTCTCGATGTTTCTTGCGGCGGAAGAACGACCGCCGCGCGGTGCTGGAGGCGCGCCGCTGCGCCTCGCCGGAGCGACTCTTCCACTCTGGACAATATAAACCGTCAGTGCCTCAGTAGTTGTACTACCTTGCTGTCTCGATGTTTCTTGCGGCGGAAGAAGGACCGCCGCGCGGTGCTGGAGGCGCGCCGCTGCGCCTCGCCGGAGCGACTCTTCCACTCTGGACAATATAAACCGTCATTGCCTCAGTAGTTGTACTACCTTGCTGTCTCGATGTTTCTTGCGGCGGAAGAAGGACCGCCGCGCGGTGCTGGAGGCGCGCCGCTGCGCCTCGCCGGAGCGACTCTTCCACTCTGGACAATATAAACCCTCATTGCCTCAGTAGTTGTACTACCTTGCTGTCTCGATGTTTCTTGCGGCGGAAGAAGGACCGCCGCGCGGTGCTGGAGGCGCGCCGCTGCGCCTCTCCGTCCAGGGAGCCCATGGAGCGCCGAAGCAACTCTTCCACTCTGGACAAATAAACGAGATCAATAAAAACGTGAGTTGGCCTTTTGAACGCCCAGCTGGGTCAAACGCAAACCCATGTTCGGAGTCTTTCCGGTGGACAATCTAAAAGTTAAGGCCTATAAAGCTTGATTTTCTTATGAAAGCCTAATCTTCATTTAGACGTACTCCTGTTTCATTGCGTTGTATGATAAAAATCATTACTACATGTCCACAGGCTGTTAACTATCGACCACAGGAAAGAAAAAGTTCAGCTGAACTGTAGAGCCCCTCTATCCTGTGGCCAATAGTGAGCAACTGGTAGGAGTGTAGTCGTGATTTTTATCATACAATTCAATAGGAAAGGAGTGCCTTTAAATGACAATAAGGGTTTAATAAAAAAATTAACTCTCATAGCCATGATTTTGCGGTTTGACCCAGGTGCGGATGTTCCGTGCCACTGCCGAGGGTATAAAAATTACTTTATAAAGAAATAATGGCAAATTAAAGCTAGAACTTAGTACTCTTTGTTCTGTTTAAAATGGCATGCCAGCTGTCACAAGGCGGCAACACCTCTGCATACTACGTATAATTTGTATATATACTAGGTGTATAATTATACGTATAGTAGACGCATTACGAGGTAAATGCCTCATAATCGCCACGCTGGGCAAGCGGATTGGCAATCGCAGTAATGTGTCCACTAAGATGATGCTACTGCCCATCATCAATCTTTTTTCAAATAATGGTCAGTGACACTTCAAACCCTTAGTCTTACACCCGCAGGAGGAGTTGGGGTAGTGACAAATGTATTCCTACTGCCGTCACTCACTACACGGCCACCTCTGCATACTAGGTACCTATAGGCTACAGTTCTCACTTGAACTTGCTAGGAATAGTCCCCCAATGCCGCTTCTGCCCTTTGCAGTCCAACTGCCACGCCCGCCACAACCCGGGCGCGCCGTTGAACAACGTGTTGTCCACGAACAACACCTATTTGACAGCTATCACAAACCGGCAACTCTGCTGTACTAGGTACCTATAGAGGTGGTGTTGAGATGCGGTGCTGGAGAAGAACGCTCAGTATCCCATGAACTGCATTTAGTATAAACGAGTCAATATTGCTAGAGCTAAATATTACGACTTTCAACTATATTGTCAGGAGAGGATACTCAGATTCTTCGGGCATATCATGCATGCTAACCACACTCTTATTCTAGGCAAAAAAAGCCAACCCTCCAGGGTTGGAATACCGATAAGGTGGACTGACACCATGAAGAAAGCTTGTCGTTCCATGCAGATGGCAGTCCATATGGCCCTAGACCGCGTCAAGTGGAAGAAAATCACTGGTGACGATGCTCAGCCATGAGGGAACGACTGAAAAGAGGTACCTATATGATACTCACTTGAACTTGCTAGGAATAGTGCCCCAATGCCGCTTCTGCCCTTTGCAGTCCAACTGCCACGCCCGCCACAACCCGGGCGCGCCGTTGAACAACGTGTTGTCGACGAACAACACCTCTTTGACAGCTATCACGAAGCGGCAACTCTGCATCTGTACTAGCTACCTACACTACCGGTCTAAAGTTTATTCACGATTTCGATACAAAATCTAGTTTTAGGCTATTTTATTCAGTGTTAACTATAAAATAATTAGGCTACTGATATGTTGCCTATACTTAGAGCTATTTTAGATTAGAAAGCCGTAAATTCTGAACAAATTTGTACATCTGATGCGGTAAAAAGTCATAGGTAAGTGAAGTTGATATTTTATGGAGGGTATTAGTATGAACACCGCAATGGCTGTCTAAAGCTGCCATCTGCCTCAGTTGTCAAATCTGTTCGAAAATAGCAACTAGATAAAAAGAAATAGCTCAAGCAACAATGAAATATTACTTTAAAAATTTTACACTGGAAAAGTGACCACCCGAAAAAGTCTTTGTATCAAAATCGTAGTGTAAACTGTAGTTAGTAGTGTAACGGTAGTTTATATGCTACGCTACTCACTTAAACTTGCTAGGAATAGTCCCCCAATGCCGCTTCTGCCCTTTGCAGTCCAACTGCCACGCCCGCCACAACCCGGGCGCGCCGTTGAACAACGTATTGTCCACGAACAAGACCTCGTCTTTGCGGAACCAGAGCGAGTACTCGTCTATTGTGTCCACACCTGAAAAAGCATCGGGATTAATTTTTGAACACCAAGCTTATTTTTTAAAACAAATCAAATTGTTTTATTGAATATGTGGTAGGGTGCTTCTTATTTTTGCAATTTTGTAAGATGTTCGAACCAATAAAGGAGCTCTTGGCTCTCCCGATTACAATTTTCTATGGGGCTTCTTTTATATGGTTCTTATTATTTGATAAAACGAATTACGAAGTTCAAGAAAGGCAAAATGATTAGTCGTTTTTTTATTACTTCGGTAGCGACCCCAAATTTTTGTTTCTAATAATTGAAAAAATTAATAAATATGGTTTACTTATCAAATAAGAAAATGAAAGGGTGCCCCATAGAAAATTGCAGTCGGGAGAGCAAAGAGCTCCTTTATTGGTTCGAACATCCTACAAAATTGCAAAAATAAGAAGGACCCTAATATGTGGCCATAGTTGTGCAGAAACTAACTACATTTTTTGCCAATCTGAGTTAAGCTTTAACATATTTAGTCGCTTTCTGCATAACTATGTTTCTTTTCTATATTTTTGATTTGTGTTTTCAAGTAGTAAGACTGCTTATGTGTACAGTGTGTTAACATCATCATATAAGCTTTTATTGAAACTGAGGATTGAGATACAGATTTTTAGTCAAGCTGTGAGCATTATTTGATTTGACTAATCAAAGACAGCTATAGGCACACAGTCAGTTATATATTTAAAATCTAATATTTAATTTTAATATTTGGCAAGAGTTAGGCACTTGAGGCACTAAAGATGCTTCTAGCGTTAACACACTAAAAAATGAGGACTCTCTAAAAAAAGGCATCTTTGATAACTGATTTAATTTTGAAATAATATTCTAAACTCAATGACATACATATAAACACGAAGCACAAAAACATCCTCTTGTCGTATATAGTGCGATAAAAGATTGAATTAGATGTGAACACAAATCCAGTGCCCATCTATTTTAATTAATTTGTTTTAAAAATGCCAATTGCCACACGATTTAAGAGAAAAATCTTACATTCGAAGTCCACCGGGTCTTTGCTCTGCGCTTCTTGCCCTGACGAACCTAAATTATTTAATTTCATTACAATTTTGAACAACCAATTACGGCAAAGGGAATATAATTATGTGCTGACTACGTAAATATTGAATTTATAGTTTAGAACAAGAATTGTTAAAATAACATAAATGTAATTTGTTTTCAGATGACGTCATAAATTAGAGTACCATTACCATCGAACATTGCCTAGTGAGATTACTGATTACCAAACTGGAATGTGTGTTATAGTGCCCGGCCGCTAAAAGGTAAATCCTGACAGTCGGTTTAATACTTTACCTATCAACAACTAATCATAGCGCTTGCAAAAACCGCTATTGTGGTGGGTTATAATTAATTAAATTAATATCCTTTGTGTGAAGTTGCTAGGATACTATTTCAAAGTCATAAATCAAACACATAGCGGGTTTTATAGGCCGAACAACGTTATAGCGGCCAAGCATTATACAGTGTGTAGTGTATTTTTTGTATAAAATGAACCTTACTATTATTTGGATAAAATATTCAGTATATCAAGTGTCGATATAACCCTAAAGTGTGTTACAGGATTAGCGCGTCACTGAGTCTGCTCTTGAAGTAAGAGCGGGACGGGAAAGGTAGCAAGCGTGATATAACGTCTCTTAAGACTCTTAACTCCCTCTCTATAAACGATAATACAAATTATATATATTTTTTTTTTATTGAATAATACAAACACATTACATAATCAAATTACAAGACCCATCGTTGGCTAAAACCTTGAAGAGGTTTGTGTGCCGATGGGGAGTTCGAAATAATTTTACTTGGTGCTTATTACAACTCGTGAATAAATAGAAATACGCGAGTGAGAGTACGGTCGCCGTCAGTAGTATATAAACACATCCCTCCCACTCCGGTCCCATACCGCAAGAATGAAATGCATAGAACCGACTACTAAGTGCAAATGTGCAATTCTCAAAAAAAAATCATTTGGAACACGTCATCGATACTGATGAAAGGGTGAATATCTGAGCGTTTGAACCGCATAATTTTGGTGGCATCATTTTTGCCGAAGTTTCTAAACGTCTCAAAATTATACTTCGTCATTTGTATAAGGTACCGTGCCTCCTTAAAAAGACAAAGTAGCATATTGTAACGAATAGAAACTTCGGCAAAAATGATACTACCAAAATTAGGCGGTTGAAACGCTCAGATATTCACCCAAAAAATGGTAGGCTGGTAGAGGGGCATTCCACGAGAATGTCGCTTACGTGACGCTTATACTATCTATGGCAGCTACGTTAAATAAATGCTCAAAGTTAGAAAAAACTGTGTGAACGTGTAAGATAAGTCCCGAAATGTTACCATACTAGAACTCGGATTCCTATCATTTTCAGAAGTACTAAAAGAATCGCGTTACGTAAGCGACATTCTCGTGGAATGCTAGAGTCAATGATGCTAAGCAAGATGAACCGAAATGTCCCAGGAAATTTGTATGGACTTTTTCTTGTTTGTGATCAGATACCTGCGACCATATACATATAACATCGACGTCTAACGCCAGCTCGAAAATGTCCCCAAAATCAATTGTTCAATTGTGCCAAGATGGGCAGGACATAGCTTTTCTTAACACCGCGCATATTTCTGCGCAACACCTTTGACAAATGTTCATAGAATATAGCCAATAAAAAGTTTGATGGACCAATCACAACTATTTTTAAATGACGGTTTAAGTTTTTATAGGTTGACTTTGAAATTCATTGCCGTGATGCAGTAAAGAAGGGGTGACATTTGTCAACTAAAATTCAGGACTGTTTTTGAAAGGCAATTTACTATGGCGTGCGGCTTCCATGTTTTATTTGTTCGTAGTCAGATACCTATACATTTTTGGTAACAAAAAAGGAACGTTTCATACAAACATTTTGGGAAATGTGGTGGATTTTGCTCTGCATCATTGACTCAACCAGCATACCAATTTTTATCAAAAAAAAATACAAAATACAAATAATTTTGCAGTATCGGTGACGTGTTGCAAATGTATTTTTTTTTCGAGAAATGCTCAATCGATGACAAGGTGGTAGGTAAACATTACCTGTGGATGTGATTTTAGCGCATCGGTCGAAGCCCGCTCGGATGTAAAACGCGTCGCCAGGTTTATCCTTGATGTCGTGGTACTGCTGCAAGTCTAGGCGGACTAGTACGGAGACCTAGAAATGGACAAAACTTTAATCAAGTCTTACCTCGCTATTCATAAACCTTTTCTCAAACTTGCAATGAAATATTGGCATTACGTACGTCAAATTAAACCAGGAAGTATCATCTCGCTGGTTCGATGATTGAACTTGATATGTAAAGGCCTGCGACCATATATAACATAGACGTCTAACGCCAGGTCAAAAATGCCCCCAAAACCAATTGTTCAATTGTGCCAAGCAAGGACATAGCGCTTTTCTTGACACCGCGCATATTTCGCCGCAACATCTTTGACAAATGTTTATTGAATATCCCCAATCAAAACTTTGATGGACCAATCACAACTATTTTTAAATGGCGGTTTAAGTTTGTATAGGTTGACATTCAAATTCCTGCCGTGATGCAATGAAGACGGGGTGGCACTGTCAACTAAAATTCAGAACCGTTTTTGAATGGCAATTTAGTATGGCATGCGGATTCCATGTTTTATTTGTTCGTAGGTAAAGGCCTTTCATAACTAGTCTTAGGACTGCAAAGTACCGTAAGGAGCCTGCTTTAAAAAGTTAAATAACGGAAGTAACTTGTAAAGTGACAGAACATCTTGGCATTTCACCGTAAAAAAAGAACTAATGTCAATGTCACCGAGTAAAAGATTATCACAAATAGTAAAAAAAAAATTAAACGTACAAGTTGTTTTTTTTTATTATTTTTAGATTCGTTTCGTTCTTTGACTTATTTCTTTGTGTACTGTGAAAATCACTTCAGATTTTTTATTTCATTGCAAGTTTGAGAAAAGCACTAAACAAATCTCGGCCAGAAACAAGGTTACAGGCCGCGTATGTTTCTACTTGGCCTGTAACCTTTCGTTTTCCGTCCTCTATAGTAATGTACTATTCCTAACTGAACAAGCCGCTGTGCAATTCCATGCAAGAGTGTAATGAAAGTGACCAATTTCTTACATATTTATGAATTGTGCAATTTTTACTGTTATTATGCCTAGATATCAAAATAATACTTATCCAGATATAGTGTACCACTTACACTTGGGTCATAAGTAAATAAACATACGATCAAATATATAAATAAATAAAATAAAATAAAAAATCAAATGATAAATAATGAAAGTCATTACAGTTGCATGGATTTACCCCGCTAAGTATTGTTTGTCCCTTTCGGTCTTACCAATATGTCTATAATAAGGGACAAACAATATTTAGCATCTTGCCAAGTTAGAAAACGGTTACGATTAAGATTAGATTTTTTGATTTTACCAAACTTTAATTCGAAGAATAAATAAATAAGATCTCTCAAAGAAAAGTGTCAATTCACTATGGAGTTTTGAAATTACTATCCGAGAGTAATCGTTACTTTTCGAATAAAAGTTTGGGGAATACAGGCTTCAGTGAATCAAATTGTATATAAGATCATCTGAAGAAAACTGAGGTGTGACAGTAAGACAGAAATTACAGTGGTACTGGATATAGAGAATAAATCTGACATTCAATATGGCAGCGCTCGGTCCTCATTTCTCTTGACTCTTGATATGATATTGAAAAGGGTAAACTATGCGCGAATACGCAATTTAGACCAAATAGCCGTAGTAATTAATAAGCTAATTAAATGATTACTAAAATTGGCTATTTAGATAATAAAAGAAGATAATAAATAAAAAAAGCCCTGGTAACTAGAGAATTAAAACAAATACCGTTATTATGAATCAGGGGATTTAACGCACTTTGACAATATGTGAATGAAGCATCATAATGGAATCAAAGCAATAAACCAGTATTATTTACATTTTCTTTGTAATATTATAATGTACTCTCAAAATACTCTTCGAAAATTTCTTACCTTTTCCGCCGGCTTGGCCAATTCCAAAGCAGCTTGCTCAGCCGTCGCTCTCCTCAAATCCACATTGTTATACTCCAAAATCTGGTCCCCTGTCCTCAATCCAGCGTTATACGCCGGCGAGTCGATCTGTACGCTATGCACAAAAATCCCCACTGCGTTACCCCCCACCAAACTGATTCCAAGGTCGGAGCAATTCCTCATTTCGATTATAAGAAACCTTGGCAAGTCTTTACTCGTCTGAGATTGTCTCAACGTCGCAACTTCAGTCGAAGGCGCTTCCATCCTTAAAGATTGCTGAGGACCGGGAGAATTTCTTGGCGTCGGCGATCCTGATAACGAAACCTCTTCATCGTGAGAACTTTCCCCTGAAGACGAACTACCAGAGACTTCGACTTCGTCTTTGTATTTCTCTGGACTGTATTGCACTAACATGGTTATCGAATTTCCTATTTGTCTTAGGACGCTGGCGGCGAGACTGTAGGTAGCTGATCTCATGTTGATACCGCAGACTTCTAATAATTGGTCGCCGACTTGGAGGCCTACTTGACTGGCGAGGGAGTTCTCATTAACTGTAGATACGAAGACACCTCCACTGCTTGGCGGACAGTAGATTTGTATGCCTAACGGCTGTTGACTTTTATCTATGTGAACCCTCCTTAGTTCTCCTGGTAGAGGCTTATTCCAACCTAACCCAGTGTATTCGGGCATTGAATTTCTAGTCGCTTTATGGGCTATCTGTTTCGCGCCTCGTCCTGGACTCAATATCTCCACATGATACGTCGGCATAGGTGAATTCCTTTCCGAACTCCTCTCAATAGACCCAGTGCTTAGTTTCCCAGCGGAATTCTTTGAAGTCACGCTAGGATTTGAAGGAATTCTGAATCTTTGATTCTCCTTCTTTCTAGGAAAGGTCCCGCCTTCATAGGCGTGGGGGTAGTCACCTAAAACTCTATTTGCACGTGGTACTGGTTGCAGATCTGACATGTTGTGGGTATGTGAAGGGTATGAATGCATTTCGTAACTCGTTCCGATGCTTTCCCCTGATTGGCTTTGAGGGATGTTAGTTGGGCTTGCTAAATGAGGATAGCGACTGGATGTGTGAGGATTTGAGTTCACGAATGGACCTCTGTAATACTGAGATTGTAATCGCGACTGAGACGGAAGTGTTCCTGTCATCGCAAAATTTGTGTTGCTGTTTAAACTATCAGGTCCAAAGCTATCACTGTCCGATGGATATTTGTTCACTGTTTTTGGAGACGAAGACTTTTTAGGCGCATAATACTGTTCTAAAATGGGATGATTCTTCATCTGGTGTTCTAAAGACGTGGGTGTTTTTCTCGAGATGAAATCTAGCGAGCTCGGTCCTTTGTTGACATTGAAGTCTAAAGAATGCGGGCTTTTGGTCCTGTTTCTCGTCACTGGCTGGTAGTCCAAAGAATCGTCAGAAGGGTTCAAAGCTAAGCTAAGTCGGTTGGGTGTGATGTCATGTTCGGAATAATCACTCATGGACATTTTGTCTTTCTCCAAAGTCCTGATTTTTTCGAAGTTCATGCTTGGGGATGCAAATTGGGGATGGGGGTTGTGTATAGATAAAGGGGCTGGTTTGGGAAAATGGGCTATAGCTGGGGAGGATTCTATAGATTTGTAGACGGAATGGCGCGCCGGAGCGGTGACTTGGGTTAGGGGTGCGTGACCTAATGGTATGGGGTTTGAATTCCGATTTGTGTTTGATCTTTGCGGTTCAGGCTGTAGCTTGGTTGGTGGACTCAGGAGCATGGATAGCGGTGGTCTTTCCTTCCTAGATCGCGGCTGGACGATGGTCCCTGTAGGGTTCTCCTCTAGAACGAAATTAGCTCTGGCTTTTGGCCATGTCCCTCCATTTTTGGAGTCATTCTGGGATTCTTTGTTTTTTCTCCGCGACCTTTTCAGGACACTGCTGGTTTCTTTAACTGTAAATTGTAAACAAAAATGAGCACGGTAAAAATTGGCTGCGTTGCGTAGGCGATTAATCAAGGTAAAAAAGCTGATGTAGAATGATCGCTATGAAATTGCCTCTATCATGGCGTGAGTCACATCCTGTAGATATGCCCAGTCAAAAAAATTGATTTATGTATCACTTAGTACTTTATCAGTGGAATGCGCTAGGGATCTCATACTATCGTCAAACATACATAAGTGATTGTACGTAAACAATCTTCCTTTACACATTGGACATATATTTATTTCCTTCCGCTCAGTGACTCTGTACGTAAATGAGATGTTTTTGATGATGAGTTTGATATGGAAATGATTAAGCAAATGAAGACTTACTTGTTTTGCCATGGTAGCTGTCGATAACTGAATCCAACTCTGCTATCGCGTCAGATTCAGGTACCTGCATTACAAAATAATATTTAAAAACCCACGAACTTTAAAAAACCTAATTATAAGTGTAAACCGTTTCAATAGTTGAGTTTTTGTTCAGATTCTATTTAAGATGGCATTGAAAATGCTATCTTGATATGATACTTATTAGAATGATTCTAAATGCCGTCGTGCCGTCACATTCGTATAATTCAAAGCCTTATTTAGAGTATAAATGTATTTACTAATCATAGATGAAAAATTTTAACGGTTTTTTCTATCAGTAGGTTAGTTTCTGTCACGTAGAATACGTAGCGATCATATTTAGGACTACGTGGCAGAGATTACAAACAGACAATATGACTACATAATGCTCTGATAACTCATATATAATCTAAGATAGTTCATAATCAGTCCGCGGTGAAGCTAGCTATAAGTACCGGAACTGGAGTTATCGTGACGACAACGAATCTTTATCAATGCGGTAAAATAATTAAAACAAACAATTGAAATACATAAACAATGCTAAGTAGGTACTCGTTATAACAAGCCTTCTGAAAACACGAATTGTTTTATGTTAAATTAAGGATAATATTGACTAACTGATGTTTATGGTGACAAATTATCAAGAACCAACTTAAATAATAAATAACCGATAAAAAAATAATCATAAGTATCAAAAACCTAAAGAATATCATGAAATGAGCCAATCTCTAGCTCTAGAAAGCAATGTTTGTCCGATGGCAGGAAGAAAAAGTATAAAAAATACTCTTCATGAAAGTACATTATATTTTATTTTCTAGAAAACTTCACACTTGTTAAAGTTCTGCACGCATAGTTTTGATCCCTAGTCCTAACTTTAAGACGCTTTCCATAAAATAATCACTTTACACATCCTGCCAAATCATATGAATGATTGAACGAGTGAATGGATTAATTACCTTGTTTTGTTTGTCCTTCGACCGGCTTCGACCAGTGACAGCTTCGATCTTCCCGCGGATCATGTCCCACGTACCTGCGATAACGGATCGATAAAATCGATAGCTTATCAGTATCTTATCGGCTAGCGTGGCGTGACTTTGGCCCTCAATGGTCTACTAGGGAAGGTTTATCGATATAGATATCAACTTGTCTATTATTCCTTGGTAAACGATAGATGAATTTTAAGAGATCTCAAGGTCATAAGTTTGGCTCTAAAACGATAATATCGTCGGTTGATAACGACTAAACTCTGTGACTATCGGTCACGTGACATGCCAGGGATCGGAACCGGTTTTTTTTTTCAAAAACTCCGAAATAGCTCAAAATTTTCACTCTTTGTAGTACTCAAAATGTTATGAAATTACCAACAACGTATTTTGAAATTACTCCATTAACAAATAATTTACATACCGAAGAACGAAAAAGAATGAAATTCGAACAGTTCTTTTGTATGGAGAAAAAACCGGTATCTGATCCCTGTTACCAACATCATAAAATAGAAATTAAACTGTGTGACGGCGGTAAGAATACATTTGTCACCACCCCAACTCTTACCCCAGGTGTCGTAAGAGCCGACTAACGGATTGAAGTATCACTGTCCATTGATAGTTGATTGATGATGGGCAGAGCGTCATCATAGTGAACACATTACTGCGATCGACAATCTGATAGCCCAGCATGGCGATTATGGCATTTACCTCCTAATGCGTCTACACGCATAGTTAATAGGAGAGGCCTACGTCCAGCGGTGGACTGAGATAGGCTGATGATAAATACATAATAAATAAATATCTTGGGATATCTTACACAAATCTACTTAGTCTCACGGTAAGCTCAATTAAGGCTTGTGGTGTAGGTACCAAGCGACGATATATATAATAGATAGATACATATAGGTACTTAAATACATAGACAGCTACGACCAAGGTACAAATATTCGTGATAAATAAATACACAAATAATGCCCTTGCCGGGATTCGAACCCAGAACCTCCAGCTTCGTAGGCAGGGTCACTACCAACTAGGCTACGGAGGCTGATAATGATGTGATGATGTAAAAATTTAAAAGGAGTCTGTGGGACCACAACTCAGTTGCAGAGTATGTCTTAAGTTTCTCTTAATTTTAATCACTACTTTCTGTCCCTATGTCCCTTTGTACGTTTAAATCTTTAAAACTAATTTTGAACATTTTTCGCAACGAATTTTGATGAGATTTTTTTTAATAGGTAGAGTAATAGGCATGATGACTGGCAAGTCAAATCAGCATCTTTTTTCGAACTGTCAAAACGATCAACACTATGGAACTTTATATGAAATACTCAAAAGTAACGTCACCTTTGAGTACTGCCAAATGACCTACTCTTTTAAATTCTTTTCAGTTTATTAAATAGAAGTTCTGTACAAAAAATACTGCAATCTACATCTTAGTAATAATTTCTTCGTGTATTATGTCGTGCATAATGTTAAATAATTTATTTTAACTACAGTCATCATCCGTATTCAAGAGAAAGGTTTTTATGTAGGTATAGTACCCGAGCGCAGCCGGGGCGGGTCGCTAGTTATAATTAAATACGAACCTCTCTCTTGATGAATTTTGCCTTGGCTGCCAGCCGCGACATGATACACGTAGCGTCTGTCAAAGTCAGGCACACCGTGCTCTATGTGAACCTGGAACAAAACATTGTTTATTCGAAAGGTCTTTTCATTTCGTGTTACTGTAAACCTGCGACCATACAGTATGTATCACTTCGTAGAGCCAAGAAAGAAACCCATTAATATTTAAATCATACTGAACAACTTTTACTATGGAGCCAAACCAGAATACACAAAAACATTTTTGACAGTTTCATACATTTTGATCGCGTGATCATGAACACGTTGTATGGGAGAGTTTTTTTTTTCGCGAATTCTAATTTGGCTCCATAGTAAATGTTGTTTAGTATGATCTAAATATTAACAGGTTTCTTTCTTGGCTCTACGAGGTGATACATACTGTATATAACATGGACGTCTAACGCCAGCTCAAAAATGCCCCCAAAAACAATTGTTCAATTGTGCCAAGATGGGCAGGACATAGCGCTTTTCTTAACACCGCACATATTTCGGCGCAACATGTTTGACAAATGTTTATAGAATAAGTATAGCCAATCAAAAGTTTTATGGACCAGTCATAACTATTTTTAAATGCCAGTTTAAGTTTATATAGGTTGATATTGAAATTCTTTACGCTCCCAACCCGTGGTCCAACCGCTATGTCCAACTGGTTGTGCCACGAGTATTTTCCATAAAACCAGCGTGACTCAGGCGACCGTAACCATGGCAATATTATAATAGACAGCAGAAAGTTGATTCACTCACATAATATATCTGATTGCGACACTATATCGTCGGCTTACAAGCAAAACTCACTATAAAAACTGTCACTACTCTTAGCAACCTCTTAATTATGTCAGTATTAAATCAGAACTGAGATAGCTATATTTCATGTAGGTATTTGTTACTTAGTGAGTTTTGCTTGTCAACCGACGATATGAAAATTGTAACTTGCCTTAGAGTCAGATTGTGGGTGCAGAAATGGAGACCAATCCTCTGTCTGAGAACAGAGACTGAGCATCTTCCCTTCAGTAGAGTCGAATAATGATAATCTGAAACAAAAAAATATTATATGGCTATTGATAAAGAAGACCGGTAGATGCAGTGTAGGCAGACCTCCCACAAGATGGTCCGACAAGGGGCCCATTTCTCATAAGCTTGTAACTTGTAATACAAGCGGAAGTCCTTATCTAATTATTAGTGTCAAAAAGAGACTTCCACTTGTATTACAAGTTACAAGCTTATGAGAAATGGGCCCCTAGTCAAGATTGCGCTGCAGGCAAGCAGCACAGAACCGGTCATATTGACGATCGTTAGGGAGGCCTACGTCCAGTTGTTGATGTGTTTCGGATGAAATGATGATGATGACAATGAGATGTTGCGTAGTTTAAATAATAACTAAATTAATAAAAAAAAAACGATTTAATGCGATTTCTTCAAGATCCCAACATCAAACCGTAATTTGGTGCCAATGGGACAACCACGGGATAAAACCCATTCGATAAAAAAATCTGTTCATCAAGTCCGAGGAACATACATACAAAAAAATGCGAATTGAGAACGTCCTTTGAAGTCTGTAAAAAATGGCATCTAGTAAACACTAACCCCCTTATTCATAAACGACTGCTAACTTAACAAGCCGCTAATAATTGTTTGTCCCTTTCAGTCTTAACAATGTGTCCATAAGAGCAAAAGGGACAAATAATTATTAGCGGCGTGTTAAGTTAGCAGACGTTTATGAATAAGGGGGTAAAGGTCTTCGCATATTATAACAACTTTACAAAACTTTTTTCTGCCTCTTATTGCCATAAAATTTAAGTGAACTAAAAATTATTACATATACCGTCATGTTTATTTTTGTATTCACAGTTTCATTATTTAAAAAAATCCTTTAACAGTAAAGTAACTTGAATTTCTCAATCCGTGCAATCGACGAGAGATCCATTACACGATTGAGATGCGGCGTTATGAAAATACAAGTTTTCTCCATTGTGCCGATGCGATTACGTAAATTGAAAAATGCGTAAACACGCAAACATTCATACCGAGTCAATACACAACAGAAAATACGGGAATGTAGACGTAAGAATGGTGTTTATGATATAAAGACGAACAAATAAACGCGTGTATATTCTCATAACCTCGTAAGGCCCAACGTCCTATTTTTAGGACAAAAAATTTACTCATAACGACCCATGACGTCATATTTTTCAAAGAAATATGAATTGTATTTTGTAGGTCCCAAAATTGAAAATAAGATGTCCTTTTTTAGAACACTGGGATATTATATTATTTCACTTGTCCTAAAAATAGAATGGGCCTTACGAGAATAATTTGAGTTTTCTACAGAGTTATTAGATTTATTAGTTGATTTTTATTTTTGAGCAATTTTTGACTCCTCACGAAGGAGAACTTCGATAAACCCACAATTTTGATAAAAACTGTGTGTACGGTACATTGGTGGACATTTTCGTGGAATGTATCTGATGACTGATGACGTGTGGAATGTCCCATAATATTATTTAACCCTTAAATAAAAAAAATAGTGCGTTCTAGCCTCCACGCCATCGCCATTGTGTAGAACAGAAAATTCTGTCTTAAAAAAATACAAAAAGTAGGTCGAAGACGATGTTCATTGTGATGAACATTGCCAAATTAAAATGAGTTTCGTTTAAAATGAAAGAAACATACCTCATCATCAGCCTGTGATAGTCCACTGCTGGACGTAGGCCTCTCCTATTAACTATACGTATTAGGAGGTAAATGCCCATAATCGCCACGCCGGGCAAGCGGATTGGCGATCGCAGTAATGTGTCCACTATGATCACGCTGCTGCTCATCATCAATATTTTATCAAAGAATGGTCAGCGACACTTCAATCCCTTAGTCGACTCTTACGACACCCGCATGAGGAGTTGGGATGGTGACAAATGTATTCTACCTGCCGTCACCACACGGCAAACTTACCTATTCGCCTCTAAACAGCAAGGATATAACGGGCGGAGTAGGGTGAGCGACACAGTCTCGTATTGACACTCGTTGAGAAGAGCCCACACCTCCGATACACTCTTGGTGCCTTCCAGAGATCTGTTGTTGATCTGTAAGTAAACATGGCATTGATATAAATAACTAAAACCTTAGGACATCTTAAACAAATCAGAACTATAGTTGCCGATTTCTAAAGCCGCCTTTTCACTTAGTGTTCTGAGCGAGCATTCGCATTCGTTCGTTCTTGGGCTGAAAACAATAATTCACATAGCAAAATGTTCGTTCGTCAGCCCACGAACAAGCGAATGCTCGCTCAGAACACTAAGAGAAAAGGCGGCTTTAGAATATTTTTTTGACAGTTATAGATTAATCCTTATTAATTTGAGGGGAAGACTCACCATTTTTCCGATAGTCTTAACGTCATATATATTATAAGGCTCATTTCTAAATTGTCAAATGTTCATTCTTAGAAATCGGCAACTATAGTCCCACAGTAAGCTCAATTAAGGCTTATGATGTGGGTAACAAGCAACGACATGTATAATAGAGATAGATACATATAGATATAGATACTTAAATACATAAACTGCCCCGACCAAGGAACAAATATTTGTGATAAATACACAAATAATGCCCTCGCCGGGATTTGAACCCGGAACCTCCAGTTTTGTAGGCAGAGTCACTACCAACTAGGCTACGGAGGCTGACAAAATCAAATAAATTAATTTTCTATCACGTGATAAAATTAACATATACATGCATTACATACAGCCCATATTTGAGCGCTAAAGATCAGTTCAAAAGTAAACAAACAGTTTTAAATGATGGAAGATAACATATTTAATGGTAGAAAATGTCACAAATTTAATTTACTTCATCGTACAGTCGAGTTCATAAATATATGAGCAAATCCAAGGCTTCAAAAATAAATGAGCATAGAAAAGTACCTACGAACAAATAAAACATGGAAGCCGTACGCCATATCACCACAATCCTCACATACATGAACATGAAAGAGTGGATCCAAAATCCTTGAACGGAGGAAGAATAAGATTTTAGGATTTTTTTATTATTGTTGTTTATTCTCTTCGTTACCTAATTTTATAAATCATTTTACGCAACCCTAATAAAAAATTAGTTTAAAAGTGATGTTGTCATTTTTACCTTCCTAAACTAAAAATATAAATGTGTACACACTAAGGGTGTAGTATAATTGTGACGAAGTGTGACAAGGGGGGAGGGAGGGAGGGGTCGAAAAATCATAAAATTTATGTGACTTAATTAATGGATGATCCCTTGGCATTATGGTTGAAACTCAAATGATTTATAGGATTGATATAATACTTACACTGACTATACGGTCTCCTACGAAGATGTCGTCTTCTTTGGAGATAGTGCTGCCCGGTGATATTTTACTGATGAAAATACCTGTTGGACGATATTCGAGATCATCAGCCCATATTAGTCCAATGCTGGACAAAGGTCTCTCTTATTATTATCAAACCGGAATCAGAAAGGGATTCGAGGGTACTGGTGACACAACAAATGACATAAAATTTACCAGGAAAAGAGTTGTTTATAGATGTAATGAGTGATTCATTAATCTATTGTCTATAAGTCTTTGCACTTAAAACTATAAATATATGAATATATCCTAGATTGACTTATACACTGTTGTGTCAACAGTACTTTAGAATCCCATTCTAATCGCGGTTTGATAATACCTATGCGTACGTACGCATTAGGAGATAAATGCGTACGTACGCGTAGCGAGTACGTGTGCGTAGGTATAATACATATAGGTATTAATAAGTTAGTAATATTCGAGATACCGTGATATATTGTAAAACCACTCTTTCAATCATTTACGGATCCGGATAGTGTCGTTTCAGTCTAGATTGTAGGAATAACAAATCGGAAGTAATGTTTGAGACTGTATCCACTCTGTAATTATTACATAAGTTATCAGGCATGCCCACATTAGACACGCTGTTTCGCATGCCAATTTTATAGCAAAGCGGCTCGATCAGTGTGGATCGATACTAAAACTTACAAATTGTGTTGTGTGAAACCCCTCTATCTTTTGATTGCTCTGAAAAGCAGCGCCTTGGCTAAAATTTCTAGCAGCCGGTATTTCTATTTTGGTTGTTTTTAACGTATGCGGAGTGAAATTTGCACAAATTTTGAACAAGTAAAAACAAAATAACAAAATAAAATTTAACTTGTGTCTCAATGCTAAATTAATTTGTATACAATTGTTAATTAAATTGGATAGTTTTGTCGGGTTTGGCATCTTTCTTTAGAAATTATGGCCAATTGAGTAGAACAATGTCGCACAACAGCATGATTTTCCACAAGACACATTTGCTAAGGCCAAAATCGACGATGATTCTGATTTTTTAGAAGAAGGCAAGATTTGAAACACTGTTTTATAAAAAATCTCGCATTCTTTTCGTTTCCAATAAATGATATTAGAAACCCTAGTGTAATGTAACAATTTGGCTACAGCCACTTTTCAGAAAGAGCTCGAATAAAGGAAATTACGTTAACCCGAATCACAAAATCGAACAGGGAGCTCAGAAATACTTCTAAATATGACAACAAAATTGATGAAAAACATCCTCAAACCATGGGCATTACGAAACATAAACAAAGAGCAAGCCTATCAACACGGAAAATAAAAATAAACAACTTTGAAAATATGACTTCGCCATTTGATCAAAAAGTGTA
>JALPQI010001784.1:0-111830 GCA_025490895.1 Thaumatotibia leucotreta | reverse complement strand
CTTGCAATAGGTAACTGTAGATGTAAAACATTTTACCATTACTACCTTAATACTTAAGATTAAAAGCGTAACTAAGATATATTTTTGATTACATGCATAAAGTTAAAGACCCCCAAATAACGGCCACTCTGTGTTAATTGTTACTTCGAGAATATTGCAAAAAATCTAGGTCTTTACGTACCTAAATAATGTTTTGACATAGATAGCTCAGAGGATAAGTTACCCTTTAGACATTCATTGTGTTTTTCGTTACTTGTACATACAGAATGCCGTTGAATCAAAAAATTGGCATTGTTTGCATCTGTTGCAACATTTTCAAAATCGAAATTCCCAATTTCATGCCTTTCGTCAAATAATCTGCTACAAATCCACAATCTGTTATCTGCCTTTTTAACACATCATTTATTTCCAGAAATGTAAAAAATTCGAAGACAATGTGGGCCATTACAGGGTTATTTTGTACGGTATAGGGTTCTTTATGTCATTTTGATACACTCAAGATCTTTTGTGAGCGTCGACAATGGGTCCTTTTCTCCGTGTGAATCGGCGACGGCTCTCCATAGATTTGGATGTATTGAATCGATTTTTCAAGCTCAGTAGTCGTTCTTTGTTGTTAATAGTTGTACAAGAGGCAAAAAGATGTCAAGCTAAATAAAACCTTATGCCATTGCCATAACTGTATCAAAATCGGTCGCAATATGTTGTGTGAGTTTGGTTTGACCTTTGTAATTACCATTTAAGGTCTGTTAATGCGACGTATTGTTCAGATGTGATCGATGGTTTGAATAAAATTGAATGTCTTAATAAATGCCTATAAAATACGAACTAAGCAGGTATGTAACACTGTACTTATCGTATTTTGTATTTATTTTTCATACAAATATTTTACAGTAGGTTTTATAAACTGTATTTAGAAAAATCGGTCTTCCATCAGAAACGGTCAGGTTGATACTAATACAACAACTGACGAAATGTCAACTGCAATTTATAGTGAAGTTAAGTACCTACAAAGTAGTCTACTTTTTTAACGTGAGGTAGGTAGGTACTTTCGATCTTAACAGCTCCAGAGTAAAAAAAAAACTGTGGCCTACTTTTAATTTGTGGGTCTGAAAAATATGAAAAAATCATAAATGCCTATTAGGGTTATATTTATTATATAATTATAAAATATTGAAGTGGCAGTGGGCGGGGCACATCGCGCGTAGAACCGATGGCCGTTGGGGCGCGAAGGTTCTCGAGTGGCGGCCAAGTACCGGAAGGCGCAGCGTGGGCAGGCTCCTCACAAGGTGGACTGATGACCTGGTGAAGGTCGCAGGAGTCCGCTGGATGCGGGTGGCACAGTACCGGTCATTGTGGCAATCTTTGGGGGAGGCCTATGTTTAGCAGTGGACGTCTTTCGGCTGATTATAAAATAAAACTATTTCGCACGTAGCTGGCCCAGCCGTTTTTAAGTAACTACGGCACCCTTAACTGAGCATGGTCCAACATGATCTTGGCCAGGTTTTTAGGGTTAGTTTCACATCATCAGTCTATTATTTCCAGCCGTGTGGTGACGGCAGTAAGAATACATTTATCACCATCCCGATTCCTCCTGCGGGTGTCGTAAGAGTCGACTAAGGGATTGAAGTGTCACTGACCATTATTTGATAAAAGATTGATGATGGGCAGCAGCGTCATCATAGTGGACAGATCACTGCGATCGCTAATCCGCTTGCCCAGCGTGCAGCGTGGCGATTATAGGCATTTACCTCCTAATATTTTTATACGATTAATAGGAGAGGCTTACGTCCAGCAGTGGACTGTCATAGGCTGATGATGATGTCTATTATTTCAGTTCAGTCTACTGCTAGACATAGGCATCTCCTATTATCCTTTGCGTATGGACCCATTGCATTTTATTCAATGAGAAAACGCAGTGTAGGACGTCCATGCACAAGAATCACAAGATGGACAGACGACCTTACATCGCCGGTGGACGCTGGAAGTAGGTAGCTTTCAACCGGTCTGGTGGAGGTTCAAAGGGGAGGCCTATATTCAGCAGTGCACGTTAAAATTCGTTACTTCTATGAAAGCGTTATTGGTGTGACAGAGACAAATGTCATATTGTAATTAAGATGAAAACTTTTTAGGTGTTTTTTTTTTCATTTATAAATACAATTACCTATCTGACCAATATTAGACCGGTATAATCACATCATATTATCAGCCTATCTCATTCCACTGCTGGACGTAGGCCTCTCCTATTACCTAAGCGTATAGACGCATTAGCAGGTGAATGTCTATAATCGCCACGCTGGGCAATCCGATTGGCGATCGCGGTAATGTGTCCACTATAATGACGCTGCTGCCCATTATCAATCAAATCTAAAATTGGTCAGTGACATTTCAATCCCTTAGTCGACTCTTACGACACCCACGGAAGAGTTGGGGTAATGTATTCTTGCTTCCGCCACCATACGGCACTCCATTGAGTTTAAGAGAATAAGGTTAATCCTGCTCACGTCTCCAAAACCATCCTAGTTATATTAACTGGTCAATATATTTAACTAAATTTCTACGATTTACTAACAGCAAGTGAAATTATAATGTACTTAGGTATCTACCGAATGTGCTAATATTGTCTGTAAATCTAAGTATACGGGCGATAAATTAAACCAGGCATGGAATTCAACATTGCAATCATGGATTACGTGTTTTTATGAAGTTATACTTAATTATGACCCCACAGATTTTTTAAAGATTTTCGGAGCAGCAATGTAGGTACGAACATTTGTTGATATTGATATGGCAGTTATGTCATCTGCTTTTGAAATTAGCTCTCAAAGAGCGTTTAATTTGAGTGTGTTACTCTACATTGCGCGCCACATTATTTTGTATGGATAATTTTGTTGCTCTAATTTTAAGTAAAAGTTACCTAAATGTACTTATTATGATTGTCCTGAACTAACCGTTAAGAGCTTCGCCCGTATAAGACTTACACCCTGTATAGTAACAGCATTCCCGTTGACATTCAGGTGATCAGTCACGCGTTTACGGTTTATCGCGATACGCTTCACTTTTGCACTTTCATACTTGTTAGAACGTGATGGCAACAACGACAAACGATTAAACACGGGAGTCACGGGACCATCATAAGCCTACTCCTAGGAGAACACTTCCTTTAGGGTTAAAGGGTTTTTGTTTTAGGCTCCTTAGAGGGTTTTTGTAAATAGTACAGAAGTACTTAATACATAGTAGTACTACGAACAAATAAAACATGGAAGCCGCACGCCATACTAAATTGCCTTTCAAAAACGGACCTAAATATTAGTTGACAAATGTCACCCCCTCTTCAATGCATAACGGTATTGAATTTCCATGACAAACTATAAAAACTTTAACTGCCATTTAAAAATAGCTGTGATTGGTCCATCAAAGTTTTGATTGTCCATATTCTATAAACATTTGTCAGAGATAATTATTACGCTGAAATATTATTATGCGCGTTGTTAAGAAAAGCGCTATGTCCTGCCCATCTTGGCACAATTGTTTTTGGGGCCATTTTTGAGCTGGCGTTAGACGTCCATACTACGAGTATATATGGATTATATGGTCGCAGTAGTGGTAGCACCTAGTACTATCACTAAAATAAATAGACTCTTCTGGAATATTATACTCTGAGCCCCAAAACCTCACAGGCAAGAGGAATACATTTTTGGCTATTTGTTGTCATTTTCGGCCATTTGTTGTAATTTTTGGCCAAATTGTCTATTTGTTTACTTAGCCTGAGAGTCAGTTGCATCGACCGCAATTGAAAGATGATCAACGTTAATAACAAAGTACAAACTTACGTATTATACTGCGTGGTTTATATTCGTTTATGAGGTAAATGTAAAGTATAAAATGTTTGAAGAACAGGTATTTACTTCCGACAAATTCACCGTGTTCATTATTTAAATGTTCATCCAGGAAGCACCTACAACCAATAAGAAACTATAGTCTTAAAAGCCCACTTTTTTAGAATACTTTATCATATGTAAGTATATGTAATGCATTAATATTTTTGGAATATTCATGTATAAGTACCTATGTATTTAGTCTATAGTAATAAAACAATTTAAATAATGTATTTCTCGTTTTATTTACATTAATAATATTCTCCCTTATTAATATGTCCATGCAGAAGTTTATACAGATTATATCCATGAGATTGTAAACATTCTGAATAATAAATTAGTCGCGGAAGACTTTGAATTTTACTACAGGTAGATACTCAAATACCTTAAGTATGTAATTGAAGCATAAAAATATCACAATAAGAACAGAACCAAAAAGTTTTAAAGAATAACATCATTCAAAAAACAAGGCTTTATAATGATCGACAACATATTCATTCAAGAAATGCATTTACAATAATAACTTAATTTCATACTACGTACAATTCACAACTATTCGTTTCTTAAAGGACTAAAGGACGGCAAAGTTTTTTTCTTCAATAAATCAATCTTAATACTATGTACAAACACAAATGAGATCAGATAATTTACAAAATGTTACAGTCGAAATAATACTAAAAGATCCAAATATTTTTTTGAAGCACTAGCGCGATGTCCCAAATATACAATAACAATATTGCAGAATTTCCAAATGCCGCGACAAATCTTAGATTAGGTAAAAATATATAAAATTACGAGGCACTTACTTATGATGCACTTATGTATTCAGTCTTTTGCTTTTATAAACGTCATCTTTAAAGTCTTTATCACTAACTGTTCAATTTTCGTCTTCCGTATCCAGCGCATCAATGGGGAAGTTTGGATTTAAAATAGGGCTTTTACCATTGCTGCCATTAGGTGAAGTGGCAACGGAAGAGATCCCCACCAGATTGTGTGTCAAGCTGTGGCGTCTCAAGTCGCAATTCCTTCTAAATACCTTCCCACATGAAGAGCAATTGTAAGGCTTTATGTCCGTATGTGTGAGTAGGTGTGTTTTTAAATTTGATCGTTGGTTGAAACTTCTACTGCAGACAGGGCATTTGTGAGGCGATTCTTCCATGTGTAAAATTTTATGGACCGCTAGCGTTCTCGACTGGCAGAAACCTTTTCCGCATTCCAGGCATTTAAACGGCTTTTCCTTTGAGTGTATGTACCTGTAAAAAGGAAATAATAAATTAACTCCCAATGGAAATAAAAATGTTTGAAATAAGAATTTACAAGCTACAAGGATAAGTACCTATTTAGTCAGAAGGTTATAAGAAAGAGAGAATAAATATATCATGTCTGGAGGCGCCGAAACGCCGGCTCGCGTGTTCTGGACACCTCGTGGGAGAGGCGAAAAGCCTACAACTGCCCTCGGGATATTGGTAATAAATTGGCAAGCCCTCTCATTTTTATTCCCGATGCTGTTCATTTACGTCGGTTTGACCAAGTAACCATTCGATGCCAATATTTATTAGTAATAGTAAATCTGCAAGTTGGACTTTAATTATCAAAGTATCAAAATGCCAGTCTAGAAATTCTCATTAATAATTGGATTTACAAAATCGCACAGCAGAGGGCATTAATTAAAACTAACCAACGCGCACGTACCTATTATTTTAAATTAAATTTAAACATACAAGATATAATTAACACACGGAACAACGTGTAATCAATAATAACATAAAACGATAAAACCAGCAATCGGCTCTCCGATCCGAGAAATCATCTCCGTATCGAATAAACAAACAGACTCGAAGCGAGTAAATTACGACGTGTTCAAAGTAACGTAATACGTGTAATAATCGTTGGGATTAGTTAGATCGGCGACGATAAAGAGACGTTTCGAGATGGTGAATGAAAGAATAATTTCAATATTAAAACACGAGATGATGACGGTGATTAGGCCGAGCGGCGTTCGCGCAGTGGAGCGTGGAGCGACAGCGCGCCGACGCACCGCGATAGGCCTAACTCGACTCAACACGACAACTCTCTGATTAAGTAAGCTCGCAATTCATATCGATGGCTCGTGAACGCTACATATCGAGCAGCTATATTCAGACACAGGCATGCCGTCAAAATTCATAATGTACTCGCTCCGATCACTTCACGTTCAGAAATAATAACGCACATTATTGAATGCCAAAATTGGCAGCATGAAAAATGATTCTCAAATTATCAAACGAGATAAAAATTAATTTAAGGTTATTTAAATTTTCAATCGACACAAAAAATACCAACGACCCGACACAAAAACTCGACTGTGTGCAAGGTATATTTACTACGGTTTTTATTTTTTGTCGTCCATATTAATCCTCACGTCAAGATCGCCACGTGCTTTGTTCGGTCCCGTCGAAGCCCCGCTCCGGTCCATTATAATGTATCGTGTCAAGAGACACCGATTGAACATCGACAGGCGGCCGAGCTCGGGTTAACCCTCCGGCGTCTACACGAAATTTATTTTATTGCCGCAGAGATACGGTGATTTGGGAGGAAATCGCCGAGACAGGTGTTAAAACTTCAACACCTTTAGCTCTTTTTGGGTGTGGATCGACCAGATAAGTAAAGAAATAGATTAACTGAGATTACGAGTTGTTGTTTGGATTATCTCATGTTTTATAGTGTTTGAGATCTATGGGATGTTTGAAGTTGAGTCGACAAAAATGTATGTTATTGCATTCTTACCAAATACGTGGGGTTCAACAGATTATGCGCGAAGATTTGGATGGAATGCGTAGGAGATGAAAATAAAATTACGAGGCAAAATTAAAACATTGGATCGTCGGAGATTAGCGGCGGTTTTGTGAAATAATTTACGAGCGTGACGAACGACTTGTCGATACCATCAGCCCGGACCATACTTAACCCTTTTTGTTTTATACATATATTTTTCTTCAACGCCATTATTCAAAAGTTCCTAATAAGATTTCGCGTTGGAAATCGACGACCATAATGTTTTACTGATATCTAAAATGGAGAGTCGTGGATCTTTAAAAATATGTTATCGGTATACTTAAGAAAGAGTTATGCGTGACCTTACCAAATAAGAAGACACGTAAAATGGATGTTTAGAATAGTTTTCTTCCATTAATGACGTAACGATTACCTTTTCGTGCGTCGTCGTGAACATGCAATTTAGTAATGACTTTTACATTTTATTACAAGGGTTATTAATGTTTGGTAGTAAACTTTATAAATCAATTTAATATTAAATACTTGTCTAATAGCCATAAGTTTATTTAGTTTATGGTTATGGTTTTACCTGTGATCTCTGAGGTGATCTTGCCGTCGGAAAGCTTTGCCGCAAATATCACAAGAATATGGTCGCTCGTCTGTGTGGGTCCTTTCATGTATCAACAAATTATAAGATTTCGTGAATTGTCGGTTGCAAAATTTACAAATAAACTGCTTTTTTGTCCTAGGCCCGCTTCCAGTCGTCTTCTGTTTTGTTGATACGTTGCTACCCGTTGAAGATGTTGAACTATTCGTTGATTTAGAACTAGATGTGTTTGATGCTTGCGGTGACAAAGGTGCCTGAGATGGACTTCCATTCATTTGTTGTTGATACATGGAGTTCATTAATAGGCTAGGGTATCCATTGTCTAAACTAGAAGATCCATAGCCGTAACCCTTTGATGTCGATTCCAAATGTTGCTCTAATGTGAACTCATCTTCATTGTCTAATAAAGCCAAGTCTTCTTCAACTTCTTCTGATAAATCTACATCTTCAGCAGCTATAGCATCGGATAGTTGATAGTCCTCTGGTGTTTTAGGGGAAAAATCCCGAGAAGAATTATCAGTAGCGTCAATATCACTTATCTTTGCGCTTGCCGTCGCTATTCGTAATATGTCTTGCTTGGATGTTGAATTACTTTCAGAAGTGTTAGGCTGAATTGTGCTACTTACAGATGAAACTGATGTTAAACGTTGTAAAGTCAAATAAGATTCCAATGCTTGTAAATTAAGAGCAGCAGCAGCCGCGGAGTTTGAAGGCAGCAAAGCGGCTTGTTGTAACGAATTCATCATGGCATTTTGCAAGGATATCACAACGCCTTGCAGAGATCTTTGCAGCATGTTCTCTTGTAGCAATGCCGCTGAGGCAATTGATAAGTTCAGATTCGTGGTTGTAGTTGTACTAGGGCTCTTACTTGTGTTGCTTTTCGAATCCGGCCGGGGTGACGGCGGGTCGACGGTTAGAACGCTATTCATGTCTGAAGAGCTCTTGGTATCTTGTATCTGAAGATTGTTCTTGAGTTTGAGGATTGCGCTTTCGAGTGAGTTCAAAGTGGATTTGCTTGAACGCGACGAACTTTGTTCTTGCATGGTGGTTAGTCGAGAATCATCGGTGGGTTGTCAATGCACGTGTTTGAGGGAGGGGCGCGGAGGGTATCGCGTGCGCGTGCGTCGTTCCGGAGCGCGCGAGCGTGCGAGGCGGTGGTATGACGCGGCGCGACTGAGCCGGCGGGCAGCCGGCGAGCGCCCCGCCCCCTCCCCTCGCCTCCTCCCGCCTCACAAAAGCTCTCTATTTTAGGTAACTCTTTGTACGCAGTAATGGTCACCTCACGCTGCCCTAACGACAGACACGTCCATGAGAGCGCGTTGCGCCAGATTTGTTGTAACCCTTTCAAGTGTAATGAGATTCCAAATGGAATGGAATCGTCCCATGCCGCTATGGGAAAACAATGATCGTTGCCGATCGTTCCAGTCAGCCTTAAGTAGGTAGTTTAAGTTTCAATGATCTTTGATATATAGGTATCCACCTACGTATATCAAATTGGCTATTCAATCAGGGGATCGCTAGCATCGAAAATTAATGCACCGCTGCAACTGAAATACTTGTACAAATTTGCTTACATAGTGTAACGTTATTAATTACCTAAGCATTAAATGTGACAGGAATGACATTACAAAACATACACTCTACACTCAAAGACGCTAAATAAATTACTTTATTTAAAACAATGACAAGTTTTATGCTGGAGCTATGAATACAGACATTAAAATATTTAGATTCAGATTCAGATTTATTTATTTCTCAATAAGTATTTACATGTTTCTATTAAAATCGAATATAAAGATGAATACATATTAACATCGTCAAAATATTGGTACACATTATTGTTTTACACATTTTATGTTAAAGAATTATTATTAAATATTTGACAATTAGCAATATTATTATTATTGATATACAATTAGTCGTTATTCTATTATAATTAGTATGACATAAATTACATGTTTCCAGTGGCTTTCATATTCATTTTAATTCGAATGATAGTCATAAAAAATCGAGAACTGAGCAGAGCTTGGAGACAAAAGTGGACTCACTGAACAAAATGAAATATAGGTACCTACCGGGTGACGTTTAGATCATGCAGCAGGAGAAAACAGGGTACTAGGAACCGACACGCTGAGCAACTTTCATTATGGAGACAACCAAGAAATCGCAAAAAAACCTTCTAATCCCTCAATGAAATATAGATACCGGGTGACGTTTAGATCATGCAGCAGGAGAAAACAGGATACTAGGAACCGTCACGCTGAGCAACTTTCATTATGGAAACAACCAAGAAACCGCAAAAAACCTTCTAATTATGAGTTAATCGATCCTGATTTCATAATTAACTATCAATTACCTCATAATTAGGAGATATGCCAAGTTAAGGTTTATACACCTTAAAACAAAAAGCGTCTCCTTAACTTTTTGGTGTAAATATAGGTAGTTTATGAGAAAGCAAACCTAATTTTTGAAGATAATTTGTCATTACAACTATGTTTTTCACTTATCCTGTTAAGATTAGTTAAGATAAGTTGTACCCATTGTAATGTAGCAATTTTAGTTTTAGTTTTGTAGTTAAGGTTTTTATTTTTACTTTTTATTGTGTAACTAGCATGTAAATGATTATCTGAATATATTTTTGAAGAAGTTATTGCACGTCCTATATATATGTATATCCCAGCCTTTTAATTTCATAAAAAAAATGCAAAGCTAAAAATTGTATAGACACTAGTTAAATTTCTAGCTAGGCTATGAGAAAGAATATAATTTTTATTTTATATTTCTATAAACTCATGTATTAAATTTTTTGGAGTAGTCTTGTAAAAGTCGGTGAATAAAGTACAAGTTGCTTCGTGTCTTGTTGTCGAATGCACCATACGTACATAGTAGGTAGGTAATAGGAGAAATTAGTCTCTTAGGCATTTCGCAATTGAATGACTAGAGTTGTTACATTGATGTTACGGATTGTAAACAGAAACAAAAGGACCCATGCTCCAATAGAGCGTGACAATTGCAACAATTGGCATGGGAAAAGGTGAAACATTTAATGTGTATACTTATTGTTTGTTGGATTAAACAATGTCCTTAGCTTTGTGTGAAAAAGTAGATCTAATAAACTAGTAAAAGATGTAATATTTGTATGCTACAATGGTAGAAAATAAGCATACGGCCTGCCTGGCGATAAGCAGTTACCGTAACCTCCGGACGCCTGCAACTCCAGGAGATACATATATCACGCATATATTAAAAACCTAACCGTCTTTTTAGGGTTCGTAGCCAAAATGGCAAAAACTCTCTCCGTCTATCACACGATTTACTCGGAAACTACTTTTAGGCTACAGTATTAATGAAATTGGTAAGGCTATGTTTTGTAACCGATAACTACAATATTATGATACTAATAGAAAAAAAAACCGGCCAAGTGCGAGTCGGACTCGCGCGCATCGGGTTCCGTACCATTATCAATTTATTATTAAAAAAATACAGTTAAATCAACCTACCTCAAAAACTATAGGAGATAATTTAATCAAGTCAAAAATCGTTGATAGAGTTTATTAACGTGCATAACATATATTTTTTTTAGAATTTTATATCTTGTAGTTTAAAAAATAGAGGGGGGGGGACACATTTTTCAGACTTTGAGAGCTGATATCTCGAAAACAATTTGCTTAAATAAAAATAAGATTTATAAACCTTCATATCATTTTCAAAGACCTTTCTTTTAATACCCCACACGCTTATATACAACTAAATTTTTTTTTCTATCCCTCAGTTACAAGTATGGAGGGCCCCCACCCCAATGGTTTTTTTTACAATTTAGTATCATAATCCTGTAGCGGTTCATACAACACATATCCTTACGAAATTTCGTTACTGTGGCATTTATAGTTTCTGAGTAAATCGGCTGTGACAGACGGACACGCGGACAGACGGACATGACGAATCTATAAGGGTTCCGTTTTTGCCATTTTGGCTACGGAACCCTAAAAATATATTGCTTAGGGGCCTCCATAAGTAATGGTAATTTTATCAATGTATATAAGCGTGTGGAGTATCAATGGAAAGGTATTTTAAAATTATATAAAGGTTTCTAGAATACAAGTAGTGCGCAAAGTTTACTTTTCCGCACTACTTAGGAAAAAGATTTTCCTTAATGTAAGCCGTTTTTGAGATATCAGCTCTCTATCAAAGTCGTAAGAAGTGTGTTCCTCTATCTTTTAAACTACTGGGTAGAAAATTCTAAAAAATATGGAGAAACTTTTTCAACTATTTTTGGTTTAAGTAATTAAATTCTCTCTTAAAGCTTTTGAGACAGGTTGATTTAATTGTATTTTTATATTTACTGGTACGCAGTTTTTACTATTGTTCTAACATACATAAGATCAGCAGCTTGTGCTTTGGATTATATTTTAAACACTGTTTAAAGTTCTTCTTCGACAACTTTACAATTTACGTCTTCTGCTTCTGCATTATGTTAGCCATCCACTCGAGTTATCTTCTTTTTATCTAATTTCTAATATCAGGTTGCGGAAAAAGTTGTTCCTATTTTTTATTTAAAATTTAATTGGTCCACTGTGTAAGTGTATAAGGTTAGGTTAGTTTAGAGGCAGTCCTCAGGGTAGGCAGCGCATAGGCAATTTTTTGATCACTATGTCCATGGGCCTCAATTAGTTAGATTTCATGTATATAAATATTTGTAGAAAAAGTTGTTAAAATAGGTTCATAATTACATAATACATCAAACTGTTTCTTTGTTTTTTAAATTAGTTGACTTGATCAACTTTGTACTATTTTACTTATACAGCTATGAAAACATGTAACAAAACACTTTCTTTCTGACCGGCCTGATAAGTAATGTGTCATCGATTTTATTACTAAAGTAAGATCACTGTTATACCCTGTTGAATATGCAGGCTGGTAACAAAATGGTGATTCAAGATACTAAAACATAAATTTTGTTCTTCATCTTTCGGGGGTTCGCAGTAAGAACCCCGAAAGATGAATGGCCTTCCACTGAAGACCTACTACGATCAGTTAGAACTATTCTGAGAGTCGTCGGGCCTAGCCGAGTTTCTTGCTTGACTGCCCTGCGATAAAATTCCCAGTTATTCGATTTCTTTCACACACCTCAGGTCAGGTAGAAGTACATCGACTGATCTCGCTGGAGCGTTAAATTGGAGATATATTACAGTGTAGTAGGTATCAATTATAGTAGCCACGTACCGGAAGACGCAGCAGAATGTGGACTGATGACCTGGTCATTATGGCTTTGGGGGTGGTATAATGTCCAGCAGTCTGGATGGGTCTTGAATTTTCCTCAGGCATCCACCGGTTGTCCGATCGCTTCCATGCTCGCTGTAGCATAAAGCCTAGGTGACAATAGGCGAACGGCTGTAGACTCAATAGGATGTCTTAATATTCCAGTACAATATTGGTGCATCAGTTCGTCCTCATGTTTTCGATGTTACAACACACGATGGACCCTCAAAGCGCTGACACCCGTTGACAAGCTAGATGTGGGCTGCATTAGAGGCACGAGCGGTTCTCACGCCGGCACTGCCCGGAGGCACTGTGCGCGCACGACTCGCAACAGATATAAAATTAATTTATCTATACCGTGGTGTTACTATGCTTTGAAAAGGATTGGGACAAATCACTTGAATCTTTAAATTTTAAATTATGCGAAATTAAAGTTTCGCCTGATACCTATTTTTCCACTTGAGAGTTTCAAATATGAAAAACGTTTCTTTTGTTTCAAATTTGAATCTCTGGACATAAAATTAGGAATCATATTTAGAAGCCCCGTGTTTTTGTTTGCATTGCGTTGCTCCAATTTAAACTACTACATCTTCCCAATGTATAAAAACGATCTTCTACTTATTTTTGGAATTTTGTATTGTCAGGTATATATATTACGTATTGTGTCTGACAAAATACTTCCTGTTTGTATTGAAACTGCGTTTAATTTCCAGGCTATATGTCATTGAATACTAATAAATCTATGTGTTATTTAATCAACTCTTACCAATAGATTGTCCAAAACCATCAAAATAGTGCTAAATTATCAATATTTCTTTGAATTAACATTAACATCGTTCGCAACTTCTATATAAATAAAGTATAGTTTATCATTAATAATAACATCGGCTCTTGGAAGATCAGAAATACAGTCATATTGTTCATGTGCTTGACGACTTTTCAAGGTCTCAACCTTCACTTTTTCGCAAGCTGGGTCACTGTGTGAGAAGAGGTAGATTTCTGTGAGAAAGTCCCATAAATTGAAGAGGAATCTTATTCTCATTGTTTTGGGCTGTGATTTTCCTGACATTGTAGAGTTTTCGGACTGACAGTGTTTTTTATAATTGAACAAAAAAAGTTTTAATTTAATATTTAAGTTTTAATTTAAACGCTGCCAGAAATAAGCACGGCAAGTACGCCAACCTGGAATCAGCGTACGACTTTATTCCGGTCGCCGTGGAAACGTCTGGGCCGTGGTGCAGAGAGGCCAAAAAACTTTTAAGGGACCTGGGGCGGCGTCTATATGATAGAGGTAGCGATCCCCGTTCCGGCTCCTACCTTGTCCAACGAATATCGTTGGCCATCCAGCGCGGGAATGCTGCTAGCATTCTCGGCACGTTTGGGCCGGGTGGTAGCCGGAACGAGGTTTAGGTCTCTGCAGTTAGTTTGTATTTTAGATTTAGTTTTTTTTTTATATTATTTAAGTCATATTGTTTTTGTAATACATAAATTTATTATTTAATATTTGCAGACTGGTGGAGTGTTCTAATTAAATGCACATTTTTTACCCAAATTCAGTATGTGTGGAGAGTTCTGTATATTACTTGGTTTGGTAAGACGTTTAGCTACTGCCATGAAAAATACATATAGATACTAGTCCCAAAAAACACAATAAGTGGCCAACCTAATCGAACAGTTCGGACCGTTTTAGCTTTCTCCACGCTATCGCGTGATTTACGGACTCGCCAAACTCGCTCGTGTTTTTGGAAAGAGTTCATACAGTTAACTGATGCTGTCATAGGTATATTTGAAAACATAGACTGCGACCTGATGGGCGGTGAACGATTACTGTCTCTTAATGAGCACTAAAAAGCTTTTTTTAAATTCAAATTAGGTAGACATTTGACCACGATCATACCTGATGGGCGGTATGATCGTGGAGTCAGGTGGAGTACGCTAGCTATGAGATACCTATTTAGTCTTGCCTTGAAGATATTCAGATTGTACACATGCGGAAACACAGATTTTAATGTGGTGTTTCGTAGGTTTCAGATCTATATTTTTTTATATAGCCTGCTATTGCGTGTCCCACTGCTGGGCAAAGGCCTACTCACTCGTTTTCCATTCCGTCCTATTGTTGGCAAGTTCCCACCATTCTCCGCAGAACGCGTCCAAGTCGTCCCGCCATCTCCTTTTCGGTCTGCCTCTGCTCCGTTGGCCATCGTGTGGGATCCACTCAGTGAGTGATTGGGCCCATCTTTCCGGGTGCATACGGCAGACATGTCATTATTAGCTTATGATGTGATTATGAATCTACAGATACATAAATAGCGTTTACAATTCAGATTGGCTAATTGGTATGATTGATAATACGAGGGTCACACTGAAGGTTCTTAGAATTTTAGAAATTGTTTAGAAGAATTGATTATGCAATTTTTTATTGTCATCTACTCATCTTTCAGATCTTAAATTGACAGTACAATTGAAGCATTCTGAAAAACTCATAGCTCATTTCTCTTACAAGTGTCACTTTTTGTGTAGGTAAGTATATTTTGAGATCTCGGAATTTTATGTAAGAGGTTTGGGTCAGACTACATATATTTTTAAGAAACATTAATTTATTTGGATTAGTAGCCACACCCACAGCGAGTCAGCTTACAAATAAGAAAATAATCAATTGCGTATAATTAACTCAAAATTAATTAGAGCGTTAACGCAAGTAATTATAAAGAGTTAGTAAAATGCGATCAAAAACCTTGATCCCAATTTGATTCCTTCCCCCGTGAATGAACTTCCAACAACAAATACAAGCACCAAATTCTAAAATACTATTGCAGCATGACAAATGCGCATTGTCTACAACTTTACAGAGGTCCCTCACCTTAAATCGGTGTCATACTTCATAGATAGCAACCGAAATTATCCGCTTAATCATAACGAGGTAGAACATTACGGCCCACGCGCCGATCTTCCTCCGTATAAAACTGTACGTAAACTATAATATGCGATAGAGATGAGTTAGATGCGGGTCTAGGTGAGGAGCGGATAAGTGACAACCCTACACTTCTATCTTTCGGAACAAAACTAGTTGTAAACGATATAGAATAAAATATTATAAATATATTAAAGACAGTAATGTTGTATCTGCATACAACATTCATTCTACATTATGTACTTGAATTGTAAAATAATATGGTGATGAATAATAGAATGGTTGATATGCCCAATGAACTCAAAAAAATTGCAAAAAGAGGAAGACCACGGAGAGCCTACATGGAGCAATTGAAGGAAACTATAGAAGCTGAAACGTATAGAGAGCTGAAGAAAAAGGCAGATAATAGAATAGGATGGAAATTACTCCACCGACAAGAGCCAAGCTCTTAAATAAATGATGATGATGATGACGAATGTAAGTTTATGGATAGCAAAATGAACTATGAGAATATAAGTATCTGCACTAGCAAGGTTTCAAAATTCCTTAAATTTTTAATTAATGTAGAACTATTTCTTCACATCAAACGACCCTTTGCGTGCTTCAAGGATTTTCGGTTTTCTCCATTTCAGTTTTTGTCTTTTAAAAGCATACTAAGACTAAGTTTTTGTTTGAATTTGTATTATTACTTATGATTCATGAACAAATGTCAGATTCGTTTTAATAAATAAGTGAAGAGCATTGCTAAAGACATTTAAAGGGAAGCTACAGAAACTGGAGGGACGAGGCGTACGACCAAAGTATATGATCTATCGAAGAGCTTGCGACTTTCTCAAACTATTACCTATTGAAATAACTGCCAGAATCCTCGTTAGGTTATATTGCTTCATCCTAATTTAGATCTAAGTTAATGTTAGTATTATGTAATTTATATGGTTAAGTATGTTGTTGTTAAGTTTTCCTGAGTGGCAAACGATCACAAAAAGTCCGTCATCCAATCCCGCTTCATCCTATGCCTCGTTTACATGTTATGCAACAAGTCAAGCGTGCATGACCGACTCGCACGTGCACTTGATAGACAATTTGCATCAACGTCCACGATATGACGCCTTAAACTCCGATACCGTAAGTGCTAAACTTTGTAATCAAGTTATTTGTACCCGTCGAAGATTTATTGGTTTGCCCGTTGCTGCAAATTTTGTGGGTAAATATGAGCGACCGTCTGATTATAGAATTTCTAACCACAAATATTTATTCAAATGACATGGTTTGTAGTTAGATTTGGTACGCAATTTGTACCAGTTCTTGGAAACTATTGGGTCATTACATATGAAATTGGCGTTTTGTATGGAGAATTTTGTGAAACGTCATTTTTTCCATACAATTAATTTTGAGTAGGTATATTTTTTATAGTCAATCTTAGTTTAGGACCACCATCAAATTAATTGGTTAAATCACGCGTTACTTTGCAAAAGTCCATATTAAAGGATGAACATCCTTCCACATCAAATTACTAATCAATTTATAAGTTACCTAAGTTTAAATTTGAAATTCTTTTCTTGGTTTCTATTTCCAAAACTAGTAAATAGCATGCCTAAATTGCCTATGCCATTGACGTAGGTCGCAAAATCAACAGAGCAGAAGTATCACCGTAGTAACCTATAATTATTATAAATCCTGGATAAATACAAAATCCTTCATATAAAGAATATTTGAAGCATTTATTACTTTTACTATTTACTTAAGCATTTATTATTTGTTTCTCTAGCCACATAGTATCGATTCGTAAAGATTATTTTATGATTATCCGAAAATAAAAAAATCGATCCACCCTAGTATGTATGTATGTAAAATCTTTATTGTACACAAAATACAGGTAAAGTACACATATTAACAGCAATTTAGACAGGTACAAAGGCGAACTTATCCCTGTAAGGGATCACTTCCAGTTAACCTTCGAGCAAAGGAGTTGCGAATACGAGTAGGAAGCAAAAGATAAACAAACATGTACTGTGGTGAATGTATTAGAGTACCAAATAATGATTAAATACTTACTAAGCTAAAATCATACATATAATCATCATCATCATCATCATCATCATCATCGTTATCATCAGCCTATGATAGTCCACTGCTGGACGCAGGCCTCTTCCATTAACTATGCGTATAGACGCATTCGGAGGTAAATGCCCATAATCGCCACGCTGGGCAAGCGGATTGACGATCGCAGTAATGTGTCCACTATGATGACGCTGCTGCCCATCATTAATCTTTTATCAAATGATGGTCAGTGACACTTCGATCCCTTAGTCGACTCTTACGACACCCACAGGAGGAGTTGGGATGGTGAGTGGTGACAAATGTATTCTTAATGCCGTCACCACACGGAGGATACATATAATACACATATATTATAGTCGCCATTCAAAATATTTTTTACACATTTCAAAGGTACGAATAAAATATTAATCCAAACTCTCACTTTACCCAGTCAGGTTTGGCAAAATCTTGACCTCCGACCTGTTTTAAACTTAATTTATAGCCCAAACCTGTTTCTGTATCGCAGCCCTTCGATTCTTGGGTCAAAACCCCATCGATATCTAAAGCGTCATCTTACTCACACTCGTTTAGTAAGTGAGAGATGTTAGATATCGAATTGAAAGTTGAATAACGATTGCTTTTGGTGCTCTTCGAACATCTAAAATATTTATTGGGGAATTTTATTGAACCGGTCAGCTGAATTGGGTACTATAACAATATGATTTAAACATTGGTTTTATTATTTTATGTAATTTAGCAGACTAGTTGGGCATCTAATTCTTTAGTTAATAATATATCTGGTAGCTAGAAATATTTTTTTGAGAAATATTTTTTAATTTTTTTTTAATTCCGAGTGGGATGAATCTAAAAAAAGTCCAGGTTTGCAAAATAAAAATGTTGGACTACGATCTTCTGCATCTACACTTAATCAAGAATTCATAAATAAACAGAATAATCATATAATCAGTATAGAGTTGTCAACAATCACACGCATTTTAAGTAATTAATTGAATCAGGCGTAACTACAAAAAAAAAATACGTAAGTAATTATAGCGGGTTACACTAATTAACTACACGTTCTGCATCGCGGAAGAGCAAAGCAATATTGTTCATCCTTTCCTACCTAACCAGATAGAGACCGTAACTACCAAAGCAGATAGAGTTGAAATATCAAACAATTGACACTCAAATTGACTCTAATTGAATTTGTTAGTTACGCGGTATTGCACTATCCCCGACGATATCTCATGTTACATTACAAAAAGCTATCTATCACGCTCACACTGATTTATTGGAGCGAGCGTGATGGACTACTTTACTTTATCTATCAAACGTAGTAAACGCCAATGTGAACGTTACTCGCCAACTCGAAGTAAGTACACATTATTATAGGCACAAGCATTCTAACAGTTTAGAAACTCGGAAATAACCTTTCCATGACGTCACAATATCATCATCAGCCTATGTTAGTCCACTGCTGGACGTAGGCCTCTCCTGTTATCTATGCGTATAGACGCATTAGGAGGTAAATACCCATAATCGCCACGCTGGGCAAGCGGATTGGCGATCGCAGTAATGTGTCCACCAGGATGACGCTGCTGCCCATCATCAATCTTGTAGAATGGTCAGTGACACTTCAATATGATAGTCCACTGCTGGACGTAGGCCTCTCCTGTTATTTATGCGTATAGACGCATTAGGAGGTAAATACCCATAATCGCCACGCTGGGCAAGCGGATTGGCGATCGCAGTAATGTGTCCACCAGGATGACGCTGCTGCCCATCATCAATCTTGTAGAATGGTCAGTGACACTTCAATCCCTTAGTCGACTCTTACGACACCCGCAGGAGGAGATGGGGTGGTGATAAATGTATTCTTACTGCCGTCACCACACGGCGTAGTTGCGACGTCACAATATAGGGACGAGCATTCTAACGATTTCGCGACTCGAAAATAACCTTTCCATGACGTCACATATTGGTGTCAATGTGACATATTTAAGGCTGCGTTTCCACCAGACACGCAGCTTTAATAATAAACCGTCATAACTCAAAATTGTCAAAATTTGAGTTAATGTACTAAAACGCAATATTTTCCATAGCTTTACCCGGTCTCTTTCTCAGACCCGTCAAAATAGCGTTAATGAGAGAGATGGCATGAGTTGCTACGTTCAAATCACGCGATTCAAGTTGTGCTAAAGAGGCTAACTTCAATTATGATCCGATACATGAATAGGAAGGATGCTCATGATGAGAGACATTTCGATATATCGCCTTACTGTATAAAAAAGTAGTAAAAGTTATTTTAGAGTTTGTATTAAAAAAAAGGTAAATTCGAAGTTAACGCGTTTTATGACAAAATATTTATTGGAACTAAATGGTTCATTTCAGATTATATCGTTTTAACAGTAACAACCGTCGATTTTTTGATTTATGCCATTATATTAATCATATTTGAAAAAATATTTTATCATAAAACGGCATATTTCGGCAAGGGTTTTTTCTAAGCTCAATTTATTATATTTATCACACTGATTTCGTTTTAGTTTGAACGTAATATCCAAGTAGACACTATGAACAACGCAATTAATATAATACTTTTCATCACACATGCTGTCTAAGCGCGCCATTGTTTGCGCGCGTAGCGGGAGTAATAGAAAAGTGAAATTCCCTAGGGAGTAATAGAAATGTTAGTACTCCATTAAATAAAATTATGTCTTAAAACTTATTTTTTGGTTGGCAAGTGTGATGAAAAACATTGTATGCATCACGGTCGGTAAGCGGAATACTAACTCGAGTCATAAAAGCCCTCCGCCTAACGGCGTCGGGCTTCTAACACTCTCGTTAGTAATTCCGTACTTACCTCCCTTGATGCACAATGTACTATTAACACATTAACACAATGTAGTAACAAATAAAATAGATTGACCAATTTCTCAAACTTTAAACTCGATTTCCCAAAATTCACGTTTTTTGAGTTATGACGGTTTATTTTTAAAGCTGCGGTTTATTTCCATACAAATGAGACCTATTAATGACTCGAGCGAGGTGTATTAATGACTAAAAGCCGAGCCACACCGCCGGATGCGTATGCAGCACGTGTGCGTGGCGTGCGCATTGTAGTGATGTAAATTTATAAGGTCCGACCGAGATCTCGATCTCGGTCTCGGCATTCTCGGCCAAAAATAGAGCCGAGATATCCCTCTCGGCTCTCGGCCAAAAATGGCCGGGACTCTCGGCCGTGGCCGAGATTCGTAATAAGCTGTACTTGGTGAGCTTGACGCCATCTCGCGAACTTACTGCGATTTTATTGGTGTCATATTGACATGAACCGACTTCAATTTCACTTTAAAATGAACGGAAGGAATAATTTAGAGTAAGCGACCCCTATCATATTATCGATAAAAATATCTAAAATACGAATACCGGTTTTTGGGGTACCTACATAAAAAAAAATCAAATAAAGAAAATATCAATAAAAAAATTGCTGTATTTAGTTTGACGTTGGACTAACTATAGGTATTTGCTAGGGATTTTTATGTAATTTATACGTTTTTATCCTTTATACCAAGGCCTCGGTCTCGGCCGAGACTAAAATATGGGTCTCGGTCGAACCTTATAAATTTATTTATATCATATTAGATGGCACACCTTGCGTGGCGTGCACGTGCGCGTGACGTGCAAGGGGTGTGCCATCTACTATGACTTTTCGACACTACAACGCGTACGCCACGCATCTGGAGTGGCTCATCCTTAAACGTTTCCCTACGGATCCCTGTAGGCTCTGATTACAGAGATTTAAGCCCTTCGACTGATCGGAGACGACACGGCTATAATGTTTTATAACCCTGCAATGTTTTACGGTTGTCACATTTAATTGTTTCATTGCCCGCAATTAATGTTTGGTGGAAAGCGATTTTTTACATTTTACTGCTGCATTTGAGTAAATAAAATGTTTAATCAGCCTGTTGCTTTTTTACCACACACGAACGTGAACTACTTAATGATGGTAAAATACTGATGTATCGATATCGATACTCTTATCTTATATTGATTGTCAACTATTAAAAACGTTAAAGAATATAAACTTAGTATTGTAAATAATAATGCTTTACCAGTTTACCATGGTCAGTTAGTCCCATCAGTTTACCATTTTAAAAGATCCCTGTATCCGTACTATGAACTTATGAACTAATAATCCAAAATAAGCCGCGTTAACACTAATGCCGCGGCCACGACATTGGTCTAAGGCGACGGGCTTAGCGGAAAACCATACGTGCGAGAGGGACTACCCATATTGGCATGCCGCTCCAACTCATGGACTCGCTGGCCGCTGGTCGCCTTAGACCAATGTCGTGGCCGGGGCATAATACGCGAGTACGAGCAGGATGGATAGAAAGTATGTCTGCGTTAATAAAGTTGCTTTAAAAGCAGCTGCTTTTTCATAACTTAAAAATATTTCAGTTTATTTGTAGAAAAAATACAGTCTAAATTACGTTGAATGTTGCTCCTGAGTCCACTATTACAGAAATGAGTTTTTATTGATATGTATAATTTCTTCATTTCTCATAGACTTTTAACATACATTGACAGTATTTGAATCATTGTCCCTACAATTAAATTTAATAATGACGACATGACAATAACTCTTCTTAAACGTTAGTCAAACGCACGCCCGTAAATTTGTGGCAGCACGTGCGTTAACCGACGTCGATATATAGATATTATCGATAACTACGTCTGTTAATGGTCCAATCGATATCTGTTCTAAATTTATGACATCACTATTCCGAGTTTGCTTTATATGAATCTATCTGAGTACTTTAGTCCAATTATTAGGCAATGAACGATTTTAAGAATTTAAATGGGCTAATTTACTTATGTACTTAAATACGCTTATTTTTAATTAAAATTATTAATATTTTACGAACCGATATAACCCGTACAATACTTTAATAAAGAGTAAAACCTATTTAGCAAAAAATAAAGAAAAGATAAATCGGGCACCTCAATGTTATTCTCTTTATTATTTATATTTGAAATGATCATTTTCCACACTAATAACATTATATTATGAATTTATTAAGGTGCATGCAGACCAAAAGAGCATTCGCTGTTCTATCCCCCACTCTACGAAATCAACGAATCACGTTTCGTGTAACGATCGAATTTCGTAGAGTAGGGGGATAGAACAGCGAATGCTCTTTCGGTCTGCATGCACCTTTAGGCTTTTCCTGAATTGAAAATAGCCTAAATCAATCTAGTTTCTACAGAATACAATTTGAATATTTTTTGAATTCAGAATAGCCAACCAAACGATGCAACCCTAAATAAAATAAAGCTGTACAGCCGACGTCAATGATATGGTTACGATTTACGTTCCATAAATATATTTTCACGACTTTATTGCCTTGACATTAAGTCGTGTAAATATATTTTCCCCTCACTAGCTCGTAAAGCGCTCGTTTATCCTTTAATACGAGCGGGTAAAAACGCTTTTTACACACTTGTGAATAGATTCTAACTTGACATTTCTCTAATTCCTATAGCCCCCTACTGCCTAGTATAAGTGGATCTGTATGACCGTAGTAAACATGCGCAATCGGAGCTCACATGTTAAATTGGTCGTTTCTCATGTGACTTTGTAAGCCATTGGCAATATTTAACTTCCATAAGTAACTCTATTCTACGATACGTTTCGACATTGAATTTTAAATAGTTTCTTTAAGTTAATTTACATTTGGATGAGATTTGTAATCATATTTCCTCGCGATAGTGAGGGGAAAAAAGTTGTATTACACTCGGCGGCAAAGTTTGTTCAACTCTCGTGCCTTGAGACCTTCGCATTGCTCAAGATTCCAGTTTTTGAACCACTCGCTACGCTCGTGGCTCAATTTTGGAATCTTTCGCTAGCTCAGGTCTCAATATTGGCACGACAGTTAAACAACAACTTTGCCCCCTTGTATAATAAATAACTATTCTGGCACCCAAACCGTCATGATATTTTTGGCGTCGACTGTACAATATGCAAGCTTCAAATCGTTACTAATATTGGTAAGAAAGTCTGCAATAATTAGCCAATTCATTATTTCCATCTGAAAATAAACGTCTTCATTGAAATATTAACCAATTAATTTTGAGTATTATTACAAGAGCCGTACATCAAACTAAATGAGTTATGCATTTGACCTTTGCAATTACATATCAAAATGTTACATCCAAGTGAAGTGTTATCTATACTAGTATCTTAGGAGTACGGGACGGGAGTCATCTTCGGTAACGGCTTTCGTTTCATAAATTTAGAGTCACAGTAAATTGACTGCCTATCTATACCAATGGTAGAAAAAAAAAATGCAAAACAAACATGGCTGACTTTCCATAGCAATTGACGTCTGTGGCATATAAGTATATTAAGTATATATCGTGTAACACGTTCGCAGATATATTTATATTTTTATGTTAATAACTAAAATGTATGTCAACTCAAGGTTTAAGCACAAGTTTAAGGTTTTCAGTTGGTAATAAAACCAAGATTGTGTTCTAAAAGTGCGTGATTAAGGAATAATGTAAGTTTAAGGGTTTTTTTTTAGATTCTACTGATGAATGGTATACATAATTATATTATATGAATACACGTTTTTCAAAAAATCACCAACTACCTACTTAAATAATAACTTGTTCTCAGAAACACCTAAGTGAAAAATTGTATAAATTAGCTGGGATTTTTCGTTGCAGTAAAAGCTAGTTTTCATAAAGTGGGCGATTGAAAGATTTACTACCTAATTCGTTTTGACAGCAGTCTGACGATATATCAGTCAACAAGGAGTTCCTCTGAAACTTGATCGGGTAGTAAAACATCTTAATTATTTTCGTAGGTAGACAATCTTTTCAAAATAACTAGGTACCTACATAATATCTTATAAATAGAAATGTGCGATTGCAAATTATTTTCTTACCATTATTTTTTTTTAGGTAAATTGAACTCGTATTTTTATAATTTGCACACAGTATGGCAATAGTATAGTCGGATCTGAAACGTGGTCGTTCACTATGGGACTCATTAGGAGGCTCAGAGTTACTCAACGAGCGATGGAGAGGGCAATGCTCGGGGTTTCTCTGCGAGATCGCATCAGGAATGACGAGATCCGCAGAAGAACGAAAGTGACTGACATAGCCCGAAGAATCGCCAGGTTGAAGTGGCAGTGGGCTGGCCATATTGCCCGGAGGACCGATGACCGGTGGGGTCGGCGTGTCCTCGAGTGGCGACCACGCACTGGACGGCGCAGCGTGGGAAGGCCCCCCACAAGATGAAGCGACGACCCGGTAAAGGTTGCGGGTGTCCAATGGATGCGGACAGCTCACGACCGATCTTTGTGGAACTCTCTGGGGGAGGCCTATGTCCAGCAGTGGACGTCAATTGGTTGATGATGATGATGATGTCAATAGTGTAGTATTGTACATTTGTTTTATATCCGCGATACCATAGGTAAGTAGGTAGAGGTATTTACATTTGATTATATCCATAAAAATGTCCTAGTATCTACACTCTTATACAATTCTACCTAACCTCTTATACCTACATAGTTAATTTAGCCCGACAACTATAAATCGAGCTCATTTATAAACTAATATTTTTATTTCGGCATTTTTATGAATGGTCCCAATACTCTCAATAAATAAAATAAGTAAGTAATACGACGCATCAATATAAAGAAAGGTATAAGTATATATTTATGAACTAACTTGTACCGGCCAGCACCAGATAAATTACGTGTCAAGCTAATCTAATTACTTAGCGCAATGTCTTATTTGTAAGTTTCGTCGTGCAATTAAACTCTCGTGTAAACAGAGTGGTATTCCAATCGTTTAACGAACGAGAGCGATGTAAGAACAGGGGGTTACCATGAAGTACTAATGCGATTCAATTTAGGTTCAGGGAAAGGGACAGAGAAATACGACTCGTGTAGCCTTGTCCCTTTCTCTCGACCTAAACTGAACCGCATTAGTCACCCCCCTGGGGGTTACCATGACGTGGTAATTTAAGGCGATTCAGTTTAGGTCAAGAGAAAGAGACAAGGCTATACGAGTCGTATATCTCTGTCCCTTTTCCTAAACCTAAACTGAATTGCAATTAGTATGTCATGGTAACCCCCCTGTGTGCGTAACATGGACTACCACCGCGTTATTAACACGGATTTACTTTTAATCCATCTCGCTCGTACTCGCGTATTGGTGTGAGCGAGCCGGTTAGAATAGTACATTTAGTTACAAGCGCAAAAAATAAATTTTTCGACGAGGGTGAAAGTTGGAGTCCGAGTGAAACGAGGGCGACAATCACCCGAGTTAAAAAGAAGTTTTTACACTGTGTATCGAACGACTTCTTTCATAACAAGTGCCTTAAAAAGGGATATTTACGCACGCGAAGCGTGTCAAAGTTTACCATTCCGCACTAGTTAGGAAATAGTACATTACGACACTTGTGCGAAAAACATGAAATTCGTTTTTGCACGTGTCTCGTACGACGTTTTTTAGTACAGATGGCCCTCCGCAGTTTTGAACCTGACGTAAAATGACACACTTCTCGCACTAGAGCCTAAAATGGGCACCATCTGTACTAAAAAGTATATATTTCCTAACTAGTGCGCAAAAACGAACTTTGCGCACGCTTCGCGCGCGGCAATTTCTCTTTTTGGCGCATTTGTTATGAAATAGTACATTTCCTAACTAGTGCGGGAATTGTACTATTGCAGTCTTCGCGTACGTAAGCAATCGGAATGTAGAAACGTTCGCTTCAATTTGTTCTTCTCTACGGGCTCTTTGTATACGTATTATGGTTATTTATTTGCAATACTTGTGTTATTTATTGTATTCTCGTTCTGACGTTACGAAGAACCTACTGTTAAATACGTTGTAATTATGTTGTAAAAGTATGTAATTATATTCTGTTATTTCCGTTGTTACAATTCCCTTTTAGATAATGAGCTTTTATTTAAATAAAATCAATTTACATCCAAAAGGATGGACAATATTATCTTGCTATGCTTGATTGCTATTCACACCACCACAAATCCCACAAACTTGGACATTAAGTGGCTTTTTAGGGATTCGCTTGAAACAATAATAAAACCAATAACCATTTATATTTTAAAGACAGACGGGTGTTAATCGCGTAAACTTACGTTCAATTTTGGCATGACGTTACACCTGTGGTCGCAGGCACACTCACCTTTACAAATAGTCTGAAATAGGATAAGTGTCACTACAAACTATAAAACAAAGTTGCAGTCGCTGTCTGTCCGTCCCTATGCAATGTATGTATAAATCTTTAACACTATGCAACGTATTTTAAAGCGGTTTTTTTTTTCAAAAGATAGAGTAGGTACTCGTTTATTGTATCTGTGCGAAGCCAAGGCGGGTCGCAAGTTAATAATAAATTCCTTTATATTGCTTAAAACTTTTACGGTTATATCAATCATATCCTTCATTAAGTGACTGGAAGTTCCTTTACCCCTTTTCCGTTTCCGTAAGAATATGGGTGAAGCTGAAGACACATTTATCAGCATGCGTACGCATTTTGTCTATAGAAAATGTCAGTTTAGTATGGGACCGCGTCCAGTTTTCCGAACGCTTAGGGGAAGGTAGCTCAAAGAGGGCACCTTAAGGGAGAGTTGAAAAAAAAGTGGTATTTAACCTAGCTAGCTTATTCTTTTTTTTTCCAAAAGGTACATTATTTAATACTTTTCGACGGAGGATGGCTTAATTTATCCAAAAATGGTAAACAAAAGAATTATACGCAATTTTAAAAACCTCTACGATTGCCCGCTTTGCCCTAGGGGGAGCCTAAAGTGGGCATCGGCTTAGGGCAAAACGGGCATGGGCTGAGGTAAAGCGAAGTCACCCAAAGGGCAATGAAGAGGGCTATACTAGGAGTCTCACTGCGTGATCGTATTAGAAATGAGGCCATCTGCAGCAGAACCAAAGTAATATAGATCTCTCCGAATCGCTAAACTGAAGTGACAGTGGGCAGGGCACATTCCACGTACAACCGATGGCTGTTGGGGTGGACAGGATCTCTAGTAGAGGCCACGTACCGAAAGGCGCGCGTGGGTAAGCTCCCACACAAGGTGGACTGATGACCTAGTCGACGTCGCAGGAGACCGTTGGATGCGGGCGGCGCAGGACCGGTCATTGTAGCAATATTTGGGGGAGACCTATGTGCAGTAGTGGACGTCTTTGGGCTGATATGATGATGACGACGAATATTATTCAGGCATAATCATCTATTAGTTACCTTTTTTTAATATTAAAATATATTTTAATTTCCTGACACATTACAATAAAAGGACCTGATTTCTGGACCTCATGTCCAAGATACATTGAGCCCACGAGTCGCAGTCATTACATTTAATCCAGTCCTTGACAGGTGGGTCCTCTAGAGTTCGTGGCATTCAAAACAACGTTCCTGCAGGGACGTTGGGATGCTGGGAGGCTTAGTTGTATAAATAAAAATAATAATAATAAAGCCAGTTTTATTTCCTTAACAACTACTTACAGAGTTCAAAATTATTTAAATGCATGCTATTTCTAAAAATATTAATTTCTATTTTCTATTTTATTTTATATAAAGTTTTATTTAAAGTTGTTAGGAATCCCATTTATTGGGTAAAGGCCTCCTCCAATTTGTTCTATTCATTCCTGTCTTATATAAATATACCAGTCGTTGTATAAATATACCAGTTTTCAACTAAATTTACATTGTAAAAAACACACCGGGCAAAGCGGACAGTGCCCACATTACCCTGCCCGCTTTGCCTTTTTCGTCAATTACAAAATAGAAGCAAAATCTATCCTCAAAATGTTGAGAAACGAGGATTTGAATGCAAGGGTATTACGGCTAGATAACTAATTAATAAGTAACAGGCATTAGTGACAGCATTGCAAGCATCGAAAATGAGAAAACACATGACTCACACCTTGAAATATTTTTCAAAAAACCGCAAAAAACATGTTTTTGTTAGAGACCGTAACGGCGTGCTCATAGATTAGCCGGACGAATGACATGAGATGCGCGAGTATGGCGGGGAGTACTGTCACTTGGTACAAACACGCTCCATTTTGAAATGGCGACATAAAATCCAGTGCCCTCTTTGGGCGCTATGCCCTCTTTGGGCTACCTTCCCCTACGCATGCTTACACGTTTCATACTAAACAGCCAATTTTATTACACAAAATGCGTACGCATGCTGATAAATGTGCAGTCTTCACCCTTAAACCGGCACTAGGAAGGAAAAAAAATATTCCTAATTTTAAAACCATAATTGTTATTTGTTCAAATATAAATACCTCTTATTTTATTAAGTACAAAACTTTAACAATGGCATTCGATCTACTATAACAGATATGTCCATCATCTCATCTAGCTTATCTAGACTTCACGAATCCAAGCCTGATATTCAAATATTCATTCACTTATCTAATATAAATGGACACTTTGCAAACAAAAAGGAATTTCCTCGGCAAACTGCGCTTGCGCCGAAGCAAAGTCGAGCCCAGTGTTGCCAGATCAATTAAAAACAATATTGGTGCTTTTATATCTAGGCCGACCAATTAGTTAAGCAGTAGGTAAGAGTAGAAAGATAATTTTCTTTCTATACTTTCCTTTACAGCAAAAATCTATTAATGCGAGAAGTGTCAAGTTATTTTTTTTCCTGTAGGTAGGTACCCAATTTTAAAAACTGAAATAGTCACTTATCGTAGGTTAGGTATTAAAAAATATATATTATCGATTAGGTAAAAGACGACTGAATAAAGTAACAAAAAAGTTCCTAAAAAATAACGTTTGCTCCATACATAAAGTAGGCCATAACGCTCGTTCCAATATACCTTTAAGTTTACCTTATCGTGTTCTTCAATAAAGTCCCTTTTGAACACCGTAGCGGGTTGCCTTTCCGTGTGCACTGGCATAAATAAATAAACATGTATATGTACTTTATGTACAAGACAGTTTAAATTTGTAAAAAAATGAGCGCTGTCTTGCCAACAAACTGCTTCTGCAGTTTGGCAAGTAAAAATAACCTACTCCGTGTTAACATTTTTGGTAAATATATAAAACTAAAAAAATACACCAGCTGAAATCTGTAAATATAACGATTTATAGTATATCTGGCAACACTAGAGTCGTCACCAATTAATTCGATTAACACGCTCCACCGGTCAAAACATGACGAGATAATGACCAAAAATCGATATTCTACTCGATCTATTAGGTCGGTTTCCAGTAAACTTGTTTGAATATTATTATGATTCATGTTGGTGGTATTATGTTAGCGATGCCGACAGCTTGTCGCATTTAACGATAGTTATCCTATCCAGTTGGGTATAAAGTTGTCATCGAGCTTATGCTCATAAATATCTTAACACACTTGTTTTCTGAACATAAGATGCACGATATTTTTGGGCGGTTTGGTTCTTCAATTAGATACGGATTTTTGCAAAATTTGTTTGATTTTAAGGTAAATGTAGGAGTGAATGACACTGTACCAATGAATGACTTTTATGCAATTTAATTTAAATATTAAGAAAACTGTTATCAATATAACCCAAAGACAGTATCCAGGCGACTAGTAGTGCAATTTGTGATTTTTGTTTTAAACCATTCTTTGATATCTACAATACTTTTTAAATTTATAGACGGTTCTTGCGAACAGGTGCTTCGAGTTGCTTTTGCGTCGGTGTTCTTAGTGAATCTGCTAAGGCATTGCATTGTAAAAGTGAACATTATAAGCCTGGATCTAATGAATTTTTACAAACTGTTTACTCAAACTCCAAAACTTTAAATGAATCTATTGATATTGTGTATTTAAAGTATATTATTTTTATTAGTTCAGTATTTTAGATGCATGCCATATACTGGAGCGAAATTATAGCATTTAGTAGTGGATGACACCCATGTCATTCACTCGCTCAAAATAGTAATTTTATGTATCTTAATTTGAATCGTATTTTATAGCTATAGAACGTATATTTTAGTTATTCTAAAAAACACAGGTTTCTATGGACCATGTGAGTAGTGTCTGTCATGGGTGTCATATACTGTTTTTCTATGGAGATCGAGTGGATGACAGTGCGTACTGATATGTCATTCGTTGGGTCATAACTATGTGTCATTCATTGGTTAGAAGCATTTGTAATGAAAACATGTCCCTAAAATTATCTAAATATACCTATGACAACGTGAAAAAAGGCGAAGCTTGTAGGTACTATTTAACTGTAAATAAACATAATTTGATTCGGCAAGCGATACTACAGCTGGCCCTATCTTCAATTCCTTAAAAGTAAAATCCAAAAAAGTCCCTACTACAAAAATACGTACCTATTATAGACTGAAAAAAAATATTTTTCAAGCAGCAACGTATCTGAATACGAAAAATGGCAAAAATCGAGTGCAAGTACAAACGATGTGAAGAAAAAAACATATTTTAGTAGTTACTGTGTGTAGTGAAAATAGTTTTAATAACGCAATTGAAAGTTTTGTTCAACATTTAATAAATATCTACCTCGTTTTAGTTATTTTTTTATTTTATAAGTTTACCAGTAGCATAAACTTACCTGCAGTTGAGGTAATCAATTGTAAAACGTGATGCAATGCTATGTCATTTACTGGGACATCAATCCTATTTTTTCATAGTCATTCTTTGCGACATTCAAAATATTGCCAGTCATTCACTGGTACAATTTGAGACATCACGGAAAAGTGAAATTATAGCGTAACAGTATTAGTTATATACAATTAATTTTTCCAAAAACATAAAGGAGGAACCAGTCTATAAGTTTGTATACACAATTAGTCTATATGTTTAACAATTACGTAGTTTTGAGCAAAAATGCATGAAATCGCTCCTTATAGTGTCATCCACTGGTAATTTACCTTTACCTTAATGGGCTACAAATGCGTTTCAGTTTAGGACCTACAATGAATCGCGATGTGTCAGTTTCATAGAATAACTGTTAAAAATTTACAAACAGAACCTAAACTGAATCGCATTTAAGCGATCATGGTAGGCCCCCTGATGGCTTAATTATGATGGTCCCGTTTTATCCATTTATCGCGCCACCCATCACTTTCGCACTTGCATAGTTAGAACGTGATGGCAACGATTAGACGTGATTATCATAAAGCCTACTGATCAGGCTAACTATATTTAATATTGGCTGTTTTTCTGAAAAGAGCTGCATTTCCTTGCTCTGTAAGTCGACGGCTATCAGAAGTATCAGACAAGAATATAATTTTGACATCTTCAATTAACTTTATTTAGCCACTGATTTTCTAAAAACAAAGCTACGGCAGGGTGTCAAATACTTCGATCGGTTTGAAACCTCTCTGTCACTTACCTAGGAATTTACAAATGCGTGAGAGAGTCAACATGTCGATTTTAGTCAGTGGTAGGACTTCTGGTCTAGGTATACCTGTTTCGCCGAAGCATAAAACTAACGATAACTTGTTATGGTACGAGTAAGTAGGAGTGCATTTATTTCTTAATTTTATTATGAAGCAAAGTGACGTTTATTATTACCCCCTTATTAGTAATCGTCTCCTAACTTAGCAACCCTTTGTCCTTATCAGACTTATGGAAATATTGATAAGACCGAAAGGATAAAACGATACTCATCGGTTTGTTAAGTTAGGAGACGCTAATGAATAAGGGAGTTTACTAATTAAGTACATAGTGCATCAATTAAAATTATCTTTCAAGTTTATTTAGCAATTTAAACTATTTGCAAATTAAAAAAGAACTTGTAGTCGTGAGCCCATCAAAATAATAAATCGTAAGCGCAGTTAAATTATAGTGCTTTAATAGTAAGATAAGTAACTCTTATTTAGAGACCCAAGCGTATTCAAACTTTTGAAATATCGATTCGATTTGTGATTTATTTGACATGACCTTGACCTTGGGTATCGTTCTAGGTATCTTTCCGTCACAGTTTGGCGAATATTACCAAATGGTCAATTTCTCCATTCTAATGTAATATTGGGAATATTAATAATTTACCAGGTATGGCACACCTTGACTTACACTGGTCACCGTCACATTCTCCGTACCGATAAGCATAAGCTGAGTGCGCAAAGCATGTCAAACCGATATCAAATCAAATCGGTATTAAAAAAATAGAACAGGTATCCATTGGTAGCACAATAAGAACAAAACTACAAAGTTATTAATGGCATTATTCACATTCCATTATTAGATTAACAGTGGGAGCCCTACTGGTCCCGGAATGCAAATGTATTGTGGAATCATAAGTTTTAATAATGATGCAGACAAGACATTTACTTCAACGATGTTCATGTTAGCGTACGTTGTTTTATTTTATATTAATTTATACACAGTCGCATAAACGTTAAGTGATTTATTTTGTCAAGGTTACGAAGATGCTCAACTAGCTTTTTGCGAAACTGAATATATAACAACTTCGAAATTCGTGAATTTCGAGGAATTGTCTCTGTCACTTCAACAAAGGTGACAAATTCTCGAAATTGGCTGATCTCGAAGTTCGCGGTACGGCTGCTGGATTGTAAACTTACTTACTTGTAAATTTACTTAACTTACTTGTAAATTTTGTTGACCTTAACATTATAAGTGAGCATTTCTCAAAAAGTTTTTACATTTTTCAAACATTTTGGGCTATTTTCAGAAAAGTGTCGGATCTTGTTCAGCATCATTGACTCTACCATCCTACCAATTTTTATCAATACAGGGTGTTTTTTTTCGACCGTTCAAATTCTACGTAGTGAATGTGTAGGTCATACTCACCAACTTTTACTATGGGGACAAAGTCGAAATCGCGAAAAAAAATCAACTGTTTCATACAAATTGAATGAATTGAATTGAACGGTCGAAAAAAAACACCCTGTATATTATAAACAAATAGTAAATATATAAATATCTTGGGACATCTTATACATAAATTAATTATAAATAGTTCAGACCTTTAGTTTAAGGTAGTTTTATAAGATTTATTGTAGTTTTTTATTTTATTTAGTTTTTTTTTTGCAATTAGATGTAATTTTATATTATTATAAATAAAAAGTAAATATATAAATATCTTGGGTCATCTTATACAAATCGTCCTAGTCCCACGGTAAGCTCAATTAAAGCGACGATATATAATTATAATTGATACATATAGATATTTAAATACATAGAGGGCCATGACCAAGGAACAAATATTTGTGATAAATAAATACCTATACAAATAATGCCCTCGCCGGGATTCGAACCCGGAACCTCCAGCTTCGTAGGCAGGTAAGGCAGGGTCACAATCAACTAGGCTACGGAGGCTGAACTGAATATCGAAGACGTGATCCAAATGTACCTACAAAATCTTTGAGAAGTGCACAACTAATAAGACTAATAAATAAAAAAATGGATCGGTACGTATGTTGCATATTTTTTATTTATATCAACTTTATTGCACCAAAGTAATATTCAAAATGTGAACTTAATGGCATAAGGCATTATCTACCTGTCAACCTTAAGGCAAAACAGAGGGGTTATAATTCAGAGCTTCATTAGACTCAAAGCGCAAATAAAATTATTATTTATGATTATTTTTGTTCCGTCACATAACCTTGACTTTTGTTCGCCGTAATTTTAACATAAAATCTCATTGCACTCATATTGCACACTGATCGTAAACATTCGCAGTAAAATAAAGTATTTAAACGCATAAAAATCAGTAAAGCAAGCTTCTGCCACTTGCGCTGGCCTACCGCAAACTGCCATCGACGTCAAGTTTCTCTCTAGCACTTGTGGATTCGTACGTAAGTGTGACAGGGAGGCAACACGTCGATCGATTCGCAGTACGCTCTCAGACTTGATATATGCCGGAGCACGATCAAAATATGATCCTTAATGTACCCGTCAATGCCTCCACCACATACGGTGATGTCATGACATAAACCAATAAACGTGAAATATCACGTGATCTTTAAGAAGCATGCGTGTCGAGTTTCGTGATACAGAAAAGTATCACGCAACCTACAAAGAAAACATAAGAGATAAAATAATAGGACACAATAAAAAAATATTGATATAGAAAATAAATCTCTCAATAACGAAATTTATAGGGAGAACCTGTTTAAAGTACGTTAAACAGTTGAAAATCAAATTACCACAACTGATCAGTTTGAGGCATTGTGATTTGTGATAGATCTGATAGAGTAGAATGACGACGCAGTGATTTAAATCGAAAATACGCATACTACAGTTGACAGTAATCATGGCCCAACAATAATATAAAATGGAGCTTACGTTCAACGCTTTTCGATATCAGGGACACGATCAATTCGTTTCATTTGTCAAGTGACTCAGCATTGTCGTTGACGTGACGTTCACAAAATGCAAATTTTTGAAAAACCGAACAATACAAATCTCGATCGGTCCGTCTCGATTCGTCGCCGGTATCGAGCTCTTGTCTCGCAAAGCAATTGAATTCAGTCGATCACTAATCGATGTCTTGTCCGTGATAGGCCCGGTCGGGGGCCGCGGCAGCAGGGTGCCGACTTACCACACAATCCATCGTTAACTTCTTTCTTTCATTAACACCATCGCTTTCGATATCAACTTTATGTACTGCTTTATTAAAGTATATTATTCTTTATTTACTATTAAGTATTGTACCTTTTTGTACTTAATCTTCTACCGCATTTTCGTCAGCATCCTCTAGCGCCCCGTCATGAATCAGAACCGTGTAGCTTATATTGAGAATTAAAATTACTTTGCTCATTGCGAGGAGATAGTACCATTTCAAACTGATATTTTATATTAACCTCATTACCTATCTTAATACAGGATTTGCCCTTTCGCGCCGACTAATCACAAATGAGCATGTAAAGTCGGTAAATTATGTTGCATTCAGTTCATATGGGTGGTGTTTTTTACTTATTAAATGCTTATTCATAATTAACCCCCCTTGAAGTTTATTACTTCTGTACGAGTAAATGAATGTGCGCAGTTCTCTTGATTTGAATGGTTCTTGGGTACTCTGAAGTGTCAGTATGTTGTTCTTAAACGTCTATCAAACGTAATGCTATTGAAGATGAGGACAGCTGTGTTTATTAATGAAGTTTATGCCATTTTTACAATTACTACACTTTTACATTTTATTATTCTCTGATGTAGCACGTATTTATAAATATGACTTTGTTGAATTATATAATTTCATAACGCGTACAATATTTTTGTATTTCTAACTACATATTACATATTATTTGCTATTAATTCGATAGCTTCGGTGTAAGTCTAAGTATTGTTTAATTTGCTTTTAAGTTGTCAGTTTCGGTAGAAGTATTGTCTATCGGTGACTTCCCATCGGCGTGGCAGTACTTCAAAGCCATCCATTTCCCCCGCTGCTATATATAAAGTGTCGAAGGTCCAGCTGATGACGACCGCAAGAGTTAAGAGCAACCGCGCTCGTGGTAACCCCCCGCCGCCTCTCGCCGGGTGCCGCCCGGCCCGCCGAACTAAATCAAATAATGACTAATCGATTCTCTCTTATATTGCACAGTAGGTACACGTCAAACTTTATTCCCTTTAATTTTTCTTTTTCCTCTTGTTTTCATAAATCTAGATTCGTTATAGACAATACCGTGATTGATTCGTTGTAACTTTAATAGTTCCTGGACAGTTGATTGATGTTTATTAGTTCGGTAGTCGGAGTTTTGGGAATCATTAGACGAGTGCAGTGTCTTATGAAGAATGATTATGGCACCGCTTGAGGTACTCAACTTAATTCGAATTTGACTGTCTGTAATTTATGATTCGTGGTGTGTGCGCTGTATGGTCGCAAGCGGATGTCTATTAATTTAGTGTTAATTGAATAAATATCTAATATATCATCTGATTCCATTCGCGACATACTATTTACGAGGTCTCTTGTTTACATCGTTAACGCTACCACAGCCTTATCGGGTTATCAAATGAGAAATTTATAACTGGAACTTAAACGACACGGAAATAAATTTGAACTATCATTTTGTAGGCAGTTTATTCTAAATAGCCGATTTCTGGGCCTTCCTTCACACCTACACAAATAAACACTAGTTCACATTGAATACAAAATTTAGACATTATTTTCTTTTACTTTTGTTCTGCCAAACATAGTTCCAAATGCAGAAAAGGTTATGGATTAACAGAATTGTACTCGTAGCCATTGTGGCAATTTTTGGTGGAGGCCGGCTGTGTTCAGCAGTGGACGTACTCGTATTTCGGCTGATAAATGATAACATAAAAACTAAACGCTAAGGTGCCCATTATGCTCGACGCTTTTCATTTCAAGGTTGAACCGCAATGGACAGCACCTGCAGCAGGATAGGTATTATAAATATATAAGGTCCTAATTTATTAGTTGCAGATATTTTAACACATGATACTTTACATTAAAATAATTAACTTTAAATATAAATTAAGAAATTTTTTCATGTAGGTAACTGTTTTGATTTCATTTTCCTAACAAAAAAAATAATTATAATTTCGTCTAAAAAAATCATCATGTGCATTATCACATGTCACAATAACACTGTCTGTCATGTCATCAAAGGACACAATCTAATGGAAACTAACATGACATTGACTATCAAGTATTTAATTTATCGACGTGAAGTGGCCAGTTCCAGTTAAGTTGTACGTAAAAAAGGTACGAGAATCTGTTCAAAGAGTTTTCATTTAATAATCACATAAACAGGGTGTCTTTACGTAGCAAATTTGTTTTTCCGTTTTCTCCAAAAAAACATCGTAAAAGCTATAATGTTTCACGGTTTAATATACTCTAGAGACCGAGTACTATCAGCTATAAAAATATCTGCATCTAATAAATTAGGACCTTATATACCTATACGTATATTATATAGGTAACAATTAATCGAAACTAATAACTAGGGTTAGGATTTTGGTGGCATTGATAGAACAAAGAGCAATGGAGTGGAGGTTACAAATATTTTTTACTTGAATAAATGAATAACTTATAAAATAATATTCAAATAGTATTCGGTTCAAGCTACATTTATCAATAAATTTAAAAAAATAGCATGAATTGTATTTTTGAATAGAAAACATATCATATTACAATAAGAAATGTTAGTTTTTGAGCAAATGTCCTGATTCTAATTTTATTTTTAACGTTCAAGTCTCCTCGAAGTTTCAAAATGTCATACTCGTATACATATAATAATCATAAGCAATATTACAAAGTTTAACTGCATTTTATGTAATAGGTAATAAAAGATGAAATCAAAAGTTGAAATTTGCATTTTTTCATTCTTATGTTTAATAATTATTCAATTAATCATAAAAAATAAGCAACGAGTCCAATGTTCGCTGTTCAACTAATATCACCAAAATTCCTAACAACTCTGCTAATAACATAAGAGATTTACAGACCCAGACCCAGAATTTTAACTACCTAGTTTGTGTTCTTTGTAATATATTATATATAACCTACGATTCCAATTTTATTATCTAACTAGTCCAATCACTCCGGACGCGCCCTAATATTACCTGTCGAACCGATATACAATATGCTAACGTCGTATCGTCAGTTGGAATAGAAACTCGAACATTTAATAGCAAATAAAATGTTTATTCATTGAGCTACACGATTGGCCTGTTATGGCTTCATTTTAGGGCCAGTTTTACTGCCGTGTCTGAGTACAACACTTGATTGTAATGTAGATTATTGGCTATTGTGAAGTGTCTATTATACCTCCTGCCTCAATGATTTGCTGTGTCTTGGGAATTTTCATATGAATAAGCTGCTGTAGGTCCAGCTGAACTGCTGTCCTCTTTAGTGATATGAGAATATGGGAAACGTAATTCGGGCTTACTAATGATATTTAAGTAAGTATATCCTATAAAAATATAATGCTCAAGTCAATAATACCTACTATATATCATTCTTCCAATAAACATTAGAAAATGTAAATTACAGTTTTCATTAACTTTCTTATCTTCGAGATACTTTGGAAAAAATGTGTATGATTTGTTAAACCAAATAAAACTTAACTGTTAACATTAAATTTTAGAATGCAAGCAATGTACGTCAAATTGATCGCAACGCAGTTAGATTAACAAGGCCCTTGGGTAAGAATGTGTTCGAATAAATTTGTTACCGAGTTTCAAAAAGGCAGAAGATGTCACAGAAAACAGGGCGTTACTGACCGTGTTTTTGATGAAGTTGAGCTTAAAGTCGATTGTGAAGTTGAAAGGGTTTGGGTTTTATGGAATGGTGATCATAATGCGAATCAGCATGTTCACAGCGAGTCTGTACGGGAGTCGGGCGAGGTGACAAATAGTCACGCCGTTCTGGAAAGGTCGGGGCGAGTGTCATGTCGATATTTTTATTTGTTCAAGTCGATGACTTACTATTGTTTAGTGGTGGCAAATATCGATACAACACCAGCAGTGACATTTGTGAATATTCTGCCAATAACTATGAGACAATTAATAAATTGAGAGTTGCGACTAAAGAAGATTGCAACCCCTAAAGATGCAAAGCATTTTCAAAATCAACTGAAGGAGTAGAATGACGACAATGCTAACCTAAATTGAACTGGTAAAAATAACCTCAGAGAAAAAAACATATTTTAGTAATATAAGACAGTCGGTCAAGCGGTCTATTGAACTTTCCTGGGAGAATTAGTGACCTTCCTGTCGCCTCTTCACTGTAACTACAATTGAAATTCGGGAATAAAAATAATTCAATACACTATTCACTACACAGTAGGTAGCAATTTTGTCGATTGTCGACAAAAATTCCAAGAACGGCACAGTAGTTTCGCATCCCTCATCTTATAGATTCATATCTCTTAAATGTATGCATTCAGCAGCACATAATTCAGGATTACAAATTGTTTGTTTTAGGCGGAGACACCGAATGTATTGGCGCGATCCCAACTTAAAAAGAGTGGCGATAAATATATGAACATCTGATTTGGTATTGCAAGTTGAAGTCCGCATTTTTAAAAGCGTGACGTTTTTCTTATTTGTCTGTCAAAGGACGAGGAATATCAATTTGTTTGTAGATACAGTCATCAGCGGGTTCAGCTTTATTAACTTATGCGAAATTAGTGTCCTCTGTAAACGAAAACATAATTAAAGAGAAAATTATGCATTCATGATGTTGGTTACTCTGTACTGTACGTGTTTGAAGGATTATTTACAAATGGTCAGAATGACATATTGTCAGAGGAAATATGTAAGTGTGTATTTATTTTTTGACTAAAATAAAATCACATCCATTTGTAATCTCATGATTCATCAAATTATGATATCCTATTAAGTGCTAATAATGAACATAAATTATTTTATCGCTGTATAAATTTCATCATTAACCATTCTGAGGTTATCGTGTCCATTTCGATTGAGAAAGAAATATAATACATCTATATTTATAATCATTGACAGTTCATAGCAAATGATTATCATTTATGTGCAAATTCACTATTCTTTGGTTGTCATCGGGCTTTATAGTTTCCTTTTTAACCTGTTTTCACGTTGTTTTATAATTTATGACAGCGTTTGGGGCCATAATGATAAAATGTAAAAATATTTTAATGGCAACGTTGTAATCCGTGCATTGAATTGATTTTGGACGAAAAACTACATCATTAATATTATTAAGTGAGGTTTTTTCTTCTGTATTGAAATGATTAGTCATATTTTACCTTTTTGTTTCATTTGCTATGCCTTCTGGTTGTTTGCGTTGCATGGCTCTCTATATTTTTACAAGCGAATAATTATGTCAACGACAATGTCTAATTGCCTGTACTCAAAGTAACTTTTTAAATCTTGAGAATCCTTTTGTCCTTCGCAAATACATATTGCACGATTCGAAAGGCAGAAACAGCACTTCAAAGCAACTTGTTGGTCGCGACGGTCAGAGTTGAGCGTTTGACCCCGGGTGACCCGGCCGATGGCTATTGGATTGGTACCGGTCGTATGTGACTCAGACTTGGACAGCGTTTCGGTTATAATATTTAAGAGCTTGTAATTAAAGTATGATGTAAAATATGCTGTGTGTAAAACCCGTACCCAGGACTAGGTAGGTACGGGATTTTGAAATAACTTACCGTGCAATAGCAGCCTGTAGTAAGTATTATTTGTCTTGCAAAAGTATAAAAAAACAGGTGATGCGTTTTATTGACGAATCAAATTTTTATCTTCATAATACGATTGGAACTTGATATAGGTTGATGAGTATGTACAAATAAACCTTCCTAATCTATTTTGTGTAAATACTTGCACACGTTTTCCTGATTTTAAATAAGGTATAAGGAAATATGTCAATCGTGTTGAGATTTTTTGAAAAAGTCTTCATTTTTGGGTTACGTAGTAAACTAAGAATTCTCATATTATCGATATGTCTATCTGTCTGTCCGTCCGTCTGTCAGATGATCCCACTTCCCAGTGATCGTTGGTTACTACAACTGCTGAGCTGAAAAATAACGTATTTTTGTGATGTGCTATCTTTTGGCTGAGTGACATTTCGCCGATTTTCGTTTCGCAGATAACTCCTTAAGCAGTACATTCGGATTAGTACATTCTTTGTTTCAAAGATCAGTTGGTAAGTAGAAAATAATAAGTAAAAATTATACACAGAATTATTTTTCGGAGAGTGATCATTTTGTACCTGTCATGTTTAGCCGAATACCTACCTAAAAACGGTAGAGTAGGATTTTCATATTTTTGTTGAGTTGTACAACAGTGTGAAAAAATTAACAACAACTGGAGGGTGAATATCTGAGCGTTTCAAACGCCTAATTTTGGTGGCATAATTTTTGCCGAAGTTTCTATTCGTTGCTATCTGCTGCTTTGTCATTTGAAGGAAGCACGGTACCTTATACAAATGACGAAGTATAACATTGAGACGTGTAGAAACTTCGATAAAAATGATGCCACCAAAATTAGGCGGTTGAAACGCTTAGATATTTACCCTGGAATGAAGCATTTTTCTAAACGACAGCCGCTATTCCTACTAAATAGTTAGTGTTTCCGATATTTATGATTTTTTTCTATTTGATTACTACAAATATCGTGATTTCCAGAACCAACAGAATAGTTAGATGCCAAAAGTGGTTTGGCGAAATAAAACAAATACGAATACTCTTCCTGCCGCAATTCTATCAAACGTATTTGTACCAAGAGTTGAAAAGTAAAGCATAAGTATTTTACTTGATCATCATCAGCCTATGATAGTCCACTGCTAGACGGTAACCCAAAAGGACTGGAAGGTAGCCCAAAGAGGGCATAGCGCCTAAAGAGGGCACTGGATTTTATGTTGCCATTTCAAAATGGAGCGCGTTTTTAACACGTGACAGTACTCCCCGCCCGTATAAATAAAACCATTAAACTCCGTAAATAAAAATCCTATTTAATAGGTACCTTTACTCCATGAAAACTCATAACTATAATTATCGCGCTACTCCAAAAAAAACCAGCTTCAAATTGTTTTAAAACAAAACATAATATGTCCTATACGAAGGACTGAACACAAACACGAAATATTCAAATGAGCCCAGTAATGAGTGGCTGCGGTATGATTTCGGGTAAAATATGTGCATTATTTAGGTGCAGCCGACTGCCGCGGGCGCACCGCTAAATTAAAAACACGTCAAATGTTAAATTGGACCGAGACATCTATTAAGGGGGTAAAGGTGGGGTTACCTTGAAGCATTTTGAACATTATGGAGTTGAAAAGTCTTGGTGTCTCGAAACATTTGAATCAATGTCTGTTTTTTTAATGTCACTAAAATTGACGCTAGGGTTATTATTAAGGTTTCCTTTACTGGCCCAGTTGGATTAAAAAAAAAATGTATATTTAAAAACTATACACGTCAATTTAAAATTGTTGCGTTAGAAGTTAAGAAAAGTTAGTAACCTGTATTTGTAAATTTAAGCTATCATTATGTTTTTTTCCTATTGTCTTCCTCTGTGACATAAAAATGCTTACATGGTCTCCCGCGATACAGGCCTAGCCTAGTGCGGGGACTCCTGGATCTTCGGCTTCTCACTTTCTATGCATTTACTTATGTACAGCAACATTTGAATAACTAACTCTTTGTGTATCTGTGCAATAAACACATTTTTATCTTATCTTTATCTTATTTATTGTCAGCCTCCGTAGCCTAGTTGGTAGTGACCCTGCCTACGAAGCTGGAGGTTCCGGGTTCGAATCCCGGCGAGGGCATTCTTTGTGTATTTATTTATCACAAATGTTTGTTCCTTGGTCATGGCTGTTTATGTATTTAAGTATCTATATGTATCTATCTATTATATATATCGTCGCCTGGTACCCACATCACAAGCCTTAATTGAGCTTACCGTGGGACTAGGTCGATTTGTGTAAGATGTCCCAAGATATTTATTTATTTATATTTATTTATATAATATCGATCGCAGGCATATGTAATAAATTATTGTATGTATTCAAGTAAAAAAATATTAAAAGTAAAACTTGTAACTATACCTTTTGAATAAAATAAAATAAACATCAATAATTATGTCACTAACAAAGGTCTTATCACTAAATAGCTGGCAACTTATATAGCCTAAACCAAAGAATTGAACAAACGAAGTACTGTAGGTACTTACATTACTGCCGGTCTGGTGCCAGGAAACCAAACATACAAATGTTAGGAATATGTTAAGATAGTTAAGAAATGCCATTGCTATAGTCATCGAACCAACGATATGGTACTTTCGGGACCATACTAACAAACGTAATGTCAACACTTCATTCTAAGTTCGAGAAAATTTTTAACCCAAAAAAAATCTTTACCGTGACCACACCCTAACATTCAACTAGAGGTATCAAGAAACAAGAGCTGGAAGGCTTTTACTTAATTCAGAAGCACAGCGGGTGTTCCCCAAACCATTGGGCCGAGACCGTGAAATATGAATCGGGCAGTTCTGTGATCGCTGATCACCTAAGGCCATGTCCTGCGTGTCTCGAATTCTTTCCTCTTGTAATTCTAAATGTGGATCGCTTTAAGTGAGGCTATTGTTTTGTTGGTTCATTGCGTTTGTGTTTTAAGTTCATTAGTGCTTTGGTTGTTTATCCATTATAAAGTTACTATTAAGTTCCTTTTTATAAGATGCAAAGATGGCTTTGCTAATAAGTATGTCAATAATTTCATCATTTCTGAATAAGTGTAAAACCGTCTTTTCATAATGTTAATTAGATCCATTATTGGGTTGTGTGAAAACCCTCCCAAATCTTACATCTTTGGTCTTCATAATTTAATTTCATAACTCACTAAACGCAGTAAATTGGCCGGAATACCCGTGACGATGCCTTTCTGTCGGCGTCTCAACAGAATGCAATTTACGCCAAGAACACATTTATCACCGCAGCAAGTGACGTTTAGAAGTAGCAAAACAAATTGTGAGTCCTTTTTCGGTCCAAAAGCTTATTTAAAATTTATAACTCCCCAGAAAAGTTAATTAAGTTTTAATAGAATTCGAACCGGGAGTGGTTTTGGTAGCCAAAAATAGGCGGAGTTGTTATAAAATATAATTATTTTTTGGGGTTAATGACTCGGTTTTTTTCAAATGGACTTGTGGCTTCTGAACAGGAAATGTAAACAATTAGTCCGCTTTGTCTAAATGAGATTTGACTTCTGAGTTTGTCTTATCTTTTTTATGGATTCAGCCCTGTTCGAAGAAATTCATACCTGTTTAACGAAACTTAATGAAGAAAAATAGCTTGAGAGAATATGACAGCATGGAATTGGCTCTTAATGAAACGTCTTTCGTTACGAGACATTTTGTCATAATCAAAGTTAATAGAGTTTTGAATTTTAGCATTATTTACGAGTTAGTTTGCCTGGAAAATTAAGTTTCTTCCCCGCATAATGCGTTACAAAACAAACAATCAGCAAATTGGACGGGCATCTGCTAACAAGGACCAAGGCTCGCGTGATGTTTACGACTGTTTACTATTTCTTAAAGAGTTATTCTGTACGTCTAAACTTTATTTATTATAATTAAATACTTAAGTGTTCATACATGTAAAAACTAACCATAATATTCTTCTACAAATCCTTGAAACCCAAGCAATCCAGCAACCTAAGTTACTTACGAGATCGTTTGTTAATTGCTGTCTCCTAAATGTCATACAAAATAACTTGTTTACTCAGTTTTATGCAGGAACCAACACGACAATGCTCCGTAAATCGTCACGGAATTCCTGACGAGTCAACTCGCGGGTAGTTTATGACTCCATTCAAACTTGTGCCCGATCGTTTTCACTACACATGTTACCTATATTATATTCTGCGTCTTAAGCCTTTAGCACACCAAAAGCCACGACACAATGTTTGAACATGCCTTGCGGATGCATGTAACAGCTATTGAAATACATATATAGCGAAATTGAAACGAGATTCGGACTGGTCATGTCCAGATGGATGTAAATTGGTTTCTCAAATTCTTATCATAAAAAAGGCTCATGGACCCAACACGAACCACAAACGCTTTAAGTGTGTAAGTTTAACCCCTTTATGGAGGTCGCAAAACCACAGACATAATTTTTTTAGGAACCATCGCTGAATTTCTAACACGCGGGCCAAGCATTGTCAAAATTATTTATTGTAACCGAAACGATGCGGTGAATCGAATCGATTTAATTTCATTCTGTCCTTTGTGCGCGATCAGTTTTACGATTGATTTCGCGTCGGCGAATATTATTGTGAGTGGGTGACTCTTAATAGCGTCGCTTTTTAATTGTTACGTATAAATCATTATTCCTCGTTAAGATACTGGTGATTTACTTACTGCTTTGACACGCGTGCATATCCTTTTAAATCAGGGAATGTCAGTGCGTTCGCGTTAAAACTCCCTTTGTCATTCCATGGCGGCTTTATGCGTGTTTTAATGAGATGTTGGGATTGAAAAATATTTGATTTCTCGTCTCAAGAACATAAAACTTTAACGTTAGTTTTTGAAATCGTCTTTAATAAATTAGTGTCTCGAGCCGACCTTGTAAATGTCACTACATCATTAAACTCATCAGGTTTTAGCGGATCGAGTTCTATTTAACCTATGCGTGGTCTTAAACAAATCTTTGTTTCTTTTATTAACTAGTATAACAATATGCGGCTAGTCATTAATAACTATATTAAGCATAAATAACAGAACGGTTTCGGCGTTCATTAAGCGTCATATTGGACAGGTCGTTTTTCATAGGCATTGTTTGTCAGAGTCGATGAGAGAGCAAAAAACTTGTAAACTAGTGTTTGCTTCTCAATTTACAACTGACGGATTGGAACAAAGAAATTAATTGGTGTTAGAATTGAAGAAAAGTAATGAATGGAAATGTGTAGAGTATGGTGCATGTAACAGAGAGAATCGGGGGATAGTTATAAGAGTGATGTTTTACAAAAAGGAAATTATTGCTTACCGTATTTGAAATGTAACAAAATCAAGTCAACAATTCAAGTTCACAAAAACATAATAGCAAATTTCTTGTCAACTTTTATTGAATGAATGATATAAAATTATTACTATCTTGTTTTGTCCATTCTTTTATTGACTTTTGTTAGCAGGAACCTAAACACTACTGGACACAAGCATCATAATTAATATTTGTTTCACCATTTAATATACAGGCAACCTCTGTATCTTTGTGCTCTATCCAAAACCCGAGGGTAGTCAATTCCATCCATCAACGCTAGCTCCAGGCCATACTCGTCTCCATCGTGACTTCTGCGATTGCCCGTACCTGCCTATACTTATACTTGTTTACTTTTAATTAGCTGACACAGAACATCAGTTAATGTTGCCATAGAGAGTATAAACAAATGAATAGCACTGTTCACCGGATAGCGTGGGAATGATATATTGTGTATGAAGCATCGATTGGTTTCGCATAGATTTTGATCGTGGAGTAATTGGTAGATTAGTGAGGTTCTGGACAAATTGGTTGTGTCAGGCTATTGAGAAACTACCTTTTAATAAGTACATAGATCTTTGAAATGAAACTAAATTGCTATGGTTCTACAAATGATTCAATTTGGTCAGTAGCTTTTATTCTTTTACTTGAAGCAGCTACAGAACATTTTTGATACTCTAATGGTCTCTTTTCCAGTGACAAGCCTGCTACCGCGAACACTGAAGTTCGGTAATTTCGGGGATTTTTCTGTCACTCTAATGACGCCTTCGTTGATTGTTAGCCTCCGTAGCCGTCCGTTGGTAGTGACCCTGCCTACCAAGCTGGAGCTTGTGGGTTCGAATCCCGCCAAGGGCATTATTTGCGTATTTATTTATCACAAATATTTGTTCCTTGGTTCCATGGCTGTCTATGTATTTAAGTATCTACATTGAGCTTACCGTGGGGATAGGTCGATTTGTGTGAGATATCCCAATATATTTATTTATTTGATCCCCGAAATTTGCAAACTTTGGTGTTCACGGTAGCAGGCCAGGGTGCTTAGACAAGTTGCCTATCGCTAACGCTTAATCGTCAATCGTAAACGAAAGGCAGCTAACTGTCTTTCTAGCACTAATATGAAAGAGTGACAGAGAGGGAAAACTACGATACGCTACTAAGCGTTAGCGATTGGCAACTTGGCTAAGCATCCTGTACTTATTTATCAGTATTTTTTCAAGATATAACAATTAAACACGTGAATGAATAAATTAAATTCTCATATATCCTAAGAAAAAGTTAGTTGTAATTTTTACTGACGGATCGTTTATTCGGGGATAACAAAAGACGTACTTAATAAAAATTAAACGCGAATTGCTATAGGTGGCAGAAAGTCACGGTTTTCTCTCTCTCTTTCTCAATGTAACATAAGTGTAAAATCAATCTACCTACAATATACTAAAATTATGGTCATAAGCTCACCAACTCCACTCCAATAAACCGTAACAACCAGAGCCAACTACAAATGACTTCTCACGGCACAATTTATGCAATTTTTCATTGTCAACGCGCTCCAGATAACTGAAACTTTGAAATAGTGCATAATGACCGGAGGGCAAGTCTTTAATAGTTTCATTCTTAACCTACAACCTTCTATGTGCGTCTGTTCGTGCTGTAGCTATTATTTCAAAGGGCTCACTTCCAAAGGGCTTAACTTCTTTAGTTTTATGAAGACTGTTGTTCTCTTCTTTACAATGATTTTAGATTTGAGCCTTCCAGTAGAACTTCCCAGCGGGGAGCACACCCTTAATTGGGTACGCCATATATCTTTGGCAGTGTGATCTTATTTCATATTGGTCAGATGGCATATTACTGTGAGTGCACCTGATGTTATTAATTAAGTTCCCTGTTTATGCTACGGGTGTTTCGACTCGTTGAAAGGCCTTTTGTGTTCAGAATATTAAAATGGTGTTTTATTATTTAAGTATTTTAGATATTAAAAGTTCATGAGGTCTCAGTGGACACAAATTGCTCGATATCGCTAAACGAGTGGATGACGTTAACTTGAAAACAAAGACCTGGCGACTGCCTCGCACAACGTATCAGCTTTGCGAATTTAAATCCGTGAAGAAATACCGCCAGCACCCTCTATCCAATACCTACCACAAGGGTTCGTTTAAGATCTAAAATTAAAGGTTTTCATTTATTTGTTTAGGTTGGGTTTGCTGTATTTTTTTTTGGGAAATGGGTCAATCAACTTTTAGATCGACATATTTTCTGTTTGCTGCGTTACTTTTCATGAACTTACAAATGTACATCAATTAATTCCTTACACATATTTACAATAAAAAAACAGCTGGAACCTAAATGTATGGATGTGATCTTGTGTAGGGCCTAACGCATGTACAATTTATAAGCAGTTTTTCTAACAAACTTGATAAAATTGTCACCTGCGTTACGGGATAAAATAGTGTCGATCGGAAAGTTGATTGGCCCAAATAAGGAAACATCGATGTACATTTGGATTAGTCGAAATCCTGGAAAATATGTTCAATGACGACAAAAAGCACAAGAGATTTTTCTAAATGCTGATCAGAACATCACTGTGAGCTCAAGAAGTTTTGAATTTTTTAATAACAAAACCATTTTTCATCATTGGTTTTCCTGTACCTGTGTCATCATACCTGGTTCTCCCATTCATACCTTTTTTACTAATTCTTCGTCATCAATACAATTCACTTCATTTATTTATTATTTTATTACTAATAGGTACTAGCGCTTATGCAAAAAGGTTATCACCATAATTATGAGCATACTTGTAATTTCCAAATTTCAAATAATTTATTCGTGGCAAATATAAGATAATGGCGGTGAAGTCTTTGGTTTCGAATAAAGGTTTCGTTGTTTCATGATTTTTCTTGGTCAGGATGGTTCTAGGTTGGTAACCAACAACAACCCATCTTTCTTACTTCTTTTCCTATTCTGTGAAACTGAAATAAAAAACAAAACAATTATAATATATTAAACTCTGTAGGTACTACCAAAATTGGGTTTAACGAATAAAAAAATATTAAATGATAAAATTAAATCAACCTTCCTCAGTTAAGTATTTATTTCACCAACGACTACAAGATATGTAAATGCTTGCATACTAAATACAAAACTCATTACCGCATTATTGAAGCTATCAATATTTTCAATTGGCATCTACCAGTCTTTATTATTTATAGTTCAAGTACAAATTACTTACTAGATGATTATAATAAGCTTGATAAGTAAGGTTACGTTTTACTTCGCGCTTACATTTGAATTTTCTTTGTCTAATACCATTGCGTTGCTTTGATCATAAATTTAATATGGCGTAATTATATGGGTACATTTAGTACATGTAAGCATAGTAGGAATTTCAATTGTTATTTGACGTCCAGAGTGGCGTCAAATTATGTATGTAGATATCCTTTCGAGTCGTTTTGGTATCTTCTTGGGCAGCAGACGACAGGGACAAAGTTATAGACTTCTAGAGAATTTGAATGTCAAAGAAAGAAAGTCGATGTTAAATAAAAATTTATTTTTATATACACATATCACTCAAATATACAACTCTTAGATGTCGGTTGTAACAACAACAGTAGTGATTCGTTTACTCAGTGTCGTATCGGTAAACGGTTCACCACGTTTTTTGTTACCTATAGGTACCCTCAATACCCTGTCTGTACCTGTATGTTATTTTAAAAACCTTAGAAATCCTAATGAATTTCATACTTTAATGAGAGTTGAACGAACGTAATCGCTAAAACAGCTCATGGGTCCAGCCTTATCTCCATCCGTCTGGTTATTTAAAAGGGCTTAAATGGTTTATTTTTCCTACTATGTAACTACCATATCTATATGAAAACAGCGCGATCCATTAGTTGGTCAACATTTTATATCAGCTACAAGCACAAATTGCAATGTGCACAGGTGTGGATCGGAATTCGCATCATTCAAAGTGTAACTTCTGTTATTTCTAAATTTAATTCATAGTCTGAGAAACAAGTTTGCGCAAACAGTTAAATTGGTGTTATTGCAGATTTCTGTAGTATAGTAAATTAATGAAATAATATTAATTCAAACCGTGCGCTGACAGTGCTACGCCTGTTGACGTACTTACCGTCGTCTAAAGAAAGCATTAAGGTGCATTCTCAGACCAAACGAACATTCGCTATTCTAACCCCCCTCTCTACGAAATTCGATCGTTACACAAAACGTGATTGGTTGATTTCGTAGAACGGGGGATAGAACAGCGAATGCTCTTTTTGTCTGAATGCACCTTAATACGAGTATGATCTCCACGCGACAGTGGTTCGAAGTCGACGTCCTGCCAGTGAATAGGGTTAAACTACTGAAAGTAAGGCTTTTCATACTTTTATTACGGTATGCGTAGCTGTGCAGGCACAAATCTGGAAAACTACCGTCAACAAGGCGTTCTCTTAAGATACTCGTACTTCCCTCTTATTTGTAATAAAAGCAAAGGGCATTCATTTGTCAAAGGACCATGTCCATTCCTCTTTCGATGATGCTTTCGGCTGAGTAGTAGTCACATACATTGTAAACATTTTACTGTTTAAAAAAAATCGAATATTGCTCAGGGATTAAATAGTTCAGTCAGTACCTACATTCCAATGTGAGTTGTAAAGTGGTTTTCCAGATTAAGAGAGTGCTATAAGTTCTGCTTAGCCAATCTTTTTTTCTGCTTGCAGTTCGTCTAGCTCTTTTCATTCCATTGACGAGTCGAGTGATTCTTCTGCGCTTGGAAAGTCATTAAAAAGCGAATTCCAAAATAATGCAAATCATTTTAACGTATGCCATATAAATGCTCAAAGCATCATAAGTCACTTCACTGATTTTCTTGATACTTTCTCATGTTGTAACATACATGCTATACTTATCAGCGAAAGCTGGCTAAAACCTAGCATATCCTCAACCTCTTGCAGCCTGCCTGGGTTCGTCCTATTGCGTAATGACCGAACAGGCAAGCGTGGCGGTGGAGTGGCAATGTATCTTCGTGCTGATATTCCCTTTAAGATAATAGAATCTTCACCCTCTAATTATTCTAGTTCGATGGAGCATTTAGTTGTGGAATTAAAACTTATTGGGGTGCGAATTATATTAGGTGTAGTCTATTGCCCACCCACTGTTGATTATTTCTCGTCCTTTGAGGTGCTTCTGTCAGGCATTGGTTCGGAGTGCGCTCATCATATTCTGATGGGTGATTTTAATACTGATTTACTGAAAGATAGTTCTAGATCACGCAATCTGAAATCGATTGTTGAGGCGTCTGACTTCTCTTTAGTCCCTTTACAAGCAACGCACCTTAATATCGATTCTTCGGACTCGTGGCTGGACTTGATCCTTACTTCGTCACCGGACAACATTTTAAAATCCGGCCAATTTGGGGCTCCTGGCTTCTCACGGCATGACCTAATTTTTCTTACATATAAAGTTAAGGCACCTAAACCGAAACCAGTGGTTGCACATATGCGTAGCTTTGCTCGAATCGACAAAGATAAATTAAACAAGGATGCCACTCTCGCCGACTGGACAAGCACATTGGAAGCATCAACGGTCGATGATAAGGTTTCTCGCTTCAATTCTGTGCTATTGAAACTGTTTGATACTCATGCACCACTTAGATCAGTTAGGCTTAAGAGGCCGCCGGCTCCATGGATTACGCAAGGTGTCCGTATGGCGATGTCGAGGCGTAACAGAGCTTTCCGTAATTTCAAGCGTGATCGGTGTGACGAAAACTGGCGTATTTTTAAAGTAGCAAGAAATCGTTGTAACCAGATGGTAAGAGCGGCGAAGCGTCGTCACGTGCACGAAAATATTTCAACTTCTTCTCCCGCGGACACGTGGAAATTTCTTCGGTCACTTGGGATCGGTAAAATCAAGACCGATATTGAGTCACTCCCGTTTCCTCTGGACATCTTAAATTCTCATTTCTCAATAAACCCTGTTTTAAATTCGGCATTAAAATTTAAATCTTTATGTTATATTGCATCTCTTCCGGCTCCAAATGTTAACCCTTTTATGTTTGCCCCAGTTGCTAATGATGAGATTCGAAAGATTATTATGTCTATTCGATCTAAAGCTGTTGGGCACGATGACGTGAATAGACTCATGGTTACCCTCACTCTTGACTGCATTTTGCCTATCCTTACCCATATTGTGAATGCTTCGTTGCTTACTGGGGTTTTTCCAGCGTGTTGGCGTAAGGCCTATGTGATCCCTCTTCCAAAAATATCTAACCCCAGTACCCTCAATCATTTTCGACCCATCTCCATTCTGCCGTTTCTCTCGAAAATTCTGGAGGCAGCAGCACATAAACAAATTTCTAGCTACATTCACAGTAACAACTTACTCTCACAATTCCAATCGGGATTTCGACCAGGGCACAGTACCACTACAGCTCTTCTCAATGTCGTTGAAGACGTTAGAAGCGGCATGGAGGATTCCAAAGTAACGGTGCTGGTGCTCATCGATTTCTCCAATGCTTTTAATGCGGTTGACCATGAGCTACTTGTCGCTATTCTTGCCCATCTGAGAGTTTCATCTAAAGCGACGGAGTGGTTCGCGTCCTACCTTTCTGATCGATCCCAAGCTGTTAGGGCAAGTGGTTCGTTATCACGTTGGTGCGAACTGACGTCTGGGGTTCCACAAGGAGGGATCCTCTCCCCTCTTTTGTTTTCAGTCTTCATCAATCAAATTACCTCTAAACTTCGCAGCTCTTACCATTTGTACGCAGACGATTTACAACTTTATACCCAGGCTACAGTGGAAGACATCAACGATAGCATCTCCCTCATCAACGCTGACCTAGACCATATTGCTGAATGGTCCTGTAGTTTTGGGATCAGTGTCAATCCGGCAAAGTGTCAGTCTATTATTCTGGGAAGCCAACCTCAACTCGTGAAGCTAGGGGCTGTTTGTGTCGCACCTATCTTGTTTGATGGTAACGTCATTCCGGTCTCTAATAAGGTTAAGGATCTCGGCCTGGTAGTAGATTCAAGCCTTTCATGGAATGGCCAGGTTTCTGAAGTCAGCCGAAAAGTGTCTGGAACATTGCGTAATCTCTATAGGTTCAAGAATTTTCTCCCAGTGAGTACTAAAAAACTGCTTGTGCAGACTCTGGTGATGCCGATTATTGATTATGCGGACGTGTGCTTAACTAATGTCTCGCAGGAGCACCTCAGCAAACTCGACCGTCTCGTAAACAATGGCATACGTTTTATCTTTGGCCTGCGCAAATACGACCATGTTTCTTATTTTCGCCGTCAGCTTAACTGGCTCTCCATCCGTCGTCGCAGGTCACTTCGTATATTATGTACCTTATTTTCTATCTTGTACGAGCCTTCTGCTCCAGAATACCTTAAACGTAAATTTACTTTTGTCGCCCCCCGTCCCGGCTGTGAACTGCGTTCCGCCCGCTCGCTGAAACTTTCTCTTCTTTCTCACCGTACTAGGTTCATGTCCAATTCTTTTGCCGTTCAGGCCATCCGTCTTTGGAATTCGCTTCCCCTCTCCATACGAAAAGCTCCAAGCAAACTTGTTTTTAAAAGAATGCTTCGCAAACATTTTCTTGCGGAAAAATTTGCATAGCATTGTCCATCAAATCATTATGTATTGTATTAATATGTATTAGTTTATATGTTTTATGTTATATAAGTAATAGTATGTAACCGTATTTTTATTAATGTGAATATATATCAATATGACTTTAAAAATGTTTATCAGTTAAATTCTTTCTTCAGCACCAACTTTTGTTTTATCTCTGTTTAACCCAATGGTTGACTGGTAGAGAATGCTTTTTAGCATTAAGTCCGCCATTTGTACATTTTTCTTTGTTTGTGCAATAAAGTTTAAATAAATAAATAAATAAATAAATCTCAGCAAGCTAACCTAGCTTAGCCAATCTCAGCAAAAATTACGTTACCGTAACACTAGTATCTAATTACAATTTAGTGCATATTACAACTATGGTCAGCAAGTTCAATTCTCTAAGCACAGCACGATTAATAATTATACTAGCTAATGTTGGTAGTTTTGGACCATAGTTGGGAGCTTTTGAATTATAATTGTAGTTTTAAGGTGTTTGATAATTTCTATGTTGTAAATCATAATTTCTCAAAATGCAAAGTATTCAGCGCTAGCAAATAATTGCCAAGCTCGAATACGCTAATATGCTACGCAATCACCTCCAAGTAATTCACCTATAATCCTGAGTTCCTGAGCAAACGTTTAAGAACAGGATTTCCCGTAGACCTGACCTGGCAGATTCAACTTTAACCCCACACATCCCTAATTAAAAATAATGTGCCCACTTCATTCACTCATGCTCTTTCAATCACAGACACGTGCGTGCATGGATACTTTTTATTAAGTTAGTAAGCGGCGAAGATGTTGGAAGATTATGGAGAAGGTATTATAAAATATAAACTACTATCTATAGGTCGGAAATATAAGTAGGAGGTATTTAGGTAGGTGAAAAAAATACCGACATCCTTTTTCGTCCTAGTGAAAAAAAAATATCATAGCACTTTTGCTTGAATCCTGAATTACCTATAATATTTTTTTTGACAGCAATAGCATTTATTAACAAAAATATAGTAACATAAAGGATAATTTAAAAATAAATATTTAGTGAAGAATTTAAATATATAGCTGCTAATCGTATTATGTACTTGTACTCACCAAATTTTGTGTATTTTTTATTATATTTTAAATTAAAAACCTATTTTGTAAGATGTACCGAGTCTCAGATTAATTTGACATTTATTTGGCTCTAAAAAGTTAAGCTGAAGTCAAAGTAATTTGCAAACTCGGATTTCACAAATTCAGGGCTAAAAGAAGATAAGAATTAAGAAGAGATATAGAAATTATTTCCAGCTTACTAGGGAATAATCCCAAAACGCTTCACTTGGTCTAATGTTCTTGTCCTAATATGCCTATTTATTATTAGATCACGTTGCACGTTGGGTTCACCAAACTAAAAATGTTCCATCCATAGGTACTTTACACATCCCAAATTCTATCATTTTCCGACATCACAGACGCTCATATATCAGTGAATGTATTCAAATTGATGATTGATTCAAACATGGCGTAGTACTGATAGGAATAGAGATACATAACATTAGTGTCGTTCAGTTCGGCAGATGTTAACCTCAGTACTATTTGTGTCGACAGATGGTAGGTGTGTGCTATGGTATTTATTTTTTAGTTTACCTGAGTGTTTTATACCATAGAGAGTTTAGAATTATCGGACAGCCTGGTTGATTGTCTGGGAATCTGGGACCCATTTGCGCTTCATTGTATTTATTATCTTGAATCGGTTTAATCTGACCTATATGCTTAGCACAGGATCGGTACGTCAGTATGTAGCCGCCAATAACATTTGTGTGTCGCAAATGTGCCTTTCCCGAATTGGCTTATTTAGCCACGAAAAACGTTGTTTTTTACAAACAGATGCTGTTTAAATCATCTGCAAAGATGTACAAGGCCTGTAGTAGTAGTATGTCGCCGCGAGTTAGTTTTTCCGTCTTTTACTAACTATATTATTAAAAGAGGGAAGGATAGTCTATCTCGCGGCGACATACTGTCGCACTAATGATGTACTAAGCCTACAGAGGTAGATAAACGGTGATTGAGTTAGTTTGCTAACCCTAGCTTATATGAGACTCCTAGAAACAAAACTTTTACGCTCCTTGAATTACATTCACAAAATCACAAAGGAGAACATACCTTAGTGTCTGCACCTGCAGTCTATTCGGATGTTAATTCGATTAATTTAATGCTTTCGAAAATTGTTTTTGCGAATACATTTTTTGCAAATGAACATTCGTCAGAGGAAATAAAAAGTGTATTTTGAGTTAATGAATCACGAAATATTACTTATCAGCAACAAAATTATAGTAAGATTCAAAAAGCATCAATTTTGTACAAAACAAGGCTTTTTATTAGAAATAAGGCCAAATGCTTCACTGATGATATATTCAGATTAATTGCTATTATTCATACATGTAAGCAATAATGTATTCAAAATCACCGAAACCCAGGGGTGCCACTCGGCTGTCCCAGATCAAAGCCTAGTAAGTGTATTTAGCGAAATTTTACAGGAGAAGCAAACAAACATTTTGTTAAAAAAAAATAGTAGCAGAGACCTTTATCTCACAAGACTTGGTTTTATATAAAGAAGTATAACTTGTTTTATAAGACAAACTATTGAAAATTAATATATGTATCTATTTGGAACTTTTATGTGCCTTACTAACAACTGATTACAAAAAATAAAAGAAATGTTATGTCAATTACAGAACTGAAACCTAGCAAGTGGTACAAAAATGGTACATTTTACGGCTTGTAAGCAGTAAACTCTTACATTTCAAATATAAAATCAAGCAAATGCCCTCTTTGAAATTCGGATAAGGATAACCATTTTAATAGTACCTAAGGTAATTATGCAGTATAGTGCATTGGGGTTATTTCAAACTACAGAAATGCTCGGGTAATTTCGGAATAAATCTTGATAATGATAAAAATAATGGTACGTTTTATGGTAAATCGAAATAAGACGACTTTTGAAATTACCCCAAAGCACCCTATTTAATTGCAATCTAGGGAATTATAGTTATTTTGAAATTATTGACTACCTTAGTCAATAATTTCAAATTAATAGTTCTTTCCCGCAGAGGTTCGCTGCAAAGTACTAACAAATGACTCCTCACTGGAACTTCCCAAAAACATTATTCTAAGCCGATAAATGTCCACTACTGGACATAAGCTTCCCCTAGTAGGTTCATTTCCATAATGACCTATTTTTTTAAAGTTGTCTTGCATTTGTTTTTTTGTTTTTGTAACTTTTAATATGATTTCCACTAAGAATCGCGAGCTCTTTCGATCCTGATAGGAGAAAATTTGGGTATCATCTTCTGCTACGAGTGTATGCATGTGCATACCATTCGAATATCACGTGTACCTATAAACATTACTACACTCGTGACTTTTGGCTTACCAGCGAAAATAATAAAACTGCAATAAACATTCAAATCCGCAATGTGTTTTTCAAAAACTTTTGTACGAAATATCATTTGATATTCACAAGTGCTTTACGGTGAAGGAAAATATCGTGAGGAAACTTGCATACACATGCAAAGAAATTTAAGTGTGTATGTGAAGTCCCCAACAAGTACTGGGCCAGCGTCGGGACCACGCAAAACATGCACGTTTGATGTCGAATTGTGGAATGAAATAACAGATACAATACAATAGCAACAAGTACTGATTATTATTTGATTTGTTTTATCAGTACCTTCGTCGTAATTTGAAGCTTCTGATAATTTGTCCAGGGTTCTTCCATAGAGAGACAACGGACAATACCGACAAAATAATGCACGTAATGATAGTGACGTTACGAATTATCGAAGATCCAATTTTGTTTATTATCAAAAAGTACAATTTTTTGGTCGGTTCTTCGTCGGTTAACAACCAAAACGCCCTATACCAATCGTCAGTAGAAACTAAAATAATTGTAAACAAAGCCTAAATAATTGCATAATTCCATAATCACGCACTTTTAGAACACAATCTTGGTCTCGTCACCAACTTAAAACCTTAAGCCTTGAGTTCACTAACATTTTTAGTGAAAATTATTAATATTTTGGCCACTTTGATGACGCTGCTGCCCGTCATCGATCGTCGATAAATAAATGGTCAATATCAATTCAATTCCTCAGTCGACTCTTACGACACCCGCGTGGCGGTGACAAAAACCGTAGGCAGGGAGCGCGGGAGCGGCGACCATTAGAACGCAAACTTCACCCATTACTGACTTGATAGGTTTTATTTATTGTTATATTTGAATTCCTTGTACGACCCTTCGGCAATTATTAAAATTAAAAACCTAGTAAGGGACAATTTCCATATTCAAAAATCTAGTGTGTTCCATTTACAAACTCAAAAACCTAGTATAGCATGCAGTTGCCAGGTTTTTGGACTTGAAAATGTTACTTACTAGGATTTTGAATATGTTGGTGGCATGTAAGAAATGCCCTTGCTAGGTTTGGTGGGTCTCGTAACTTTGGTTCTAATTGAGATAGAAATACAGGTGTTTTTGCATTAGACGCAGCTCAACATTTGGGGCAGATACATTAAAAAAACGTATTTTGACAAAAAATGTCCCTTGCTAGGTTTTGATTTGGGACAGCCGCACTCTTGCTTTTAATATTTTGATTCCCATATTATTCTAGCTATTCTCAAGCCTCTTCACAAAAATGGTATTTTTATTTTTTGTCATCACAAAAGACGTCGCCGCCAAAAGGTGGCAATTAGCGACAGGTGAACCCATTTTTATAAATCGTATAAATTCTACATTTATTTTTTCCGTCTCCACTTTAGACGTGTAAAAAACGTGTTCGACTGAGTTTACCCCAACACCCTTTGTCAATGTCATATTCGCTACTATTTTTGAATAGAACACAATGTATGGTGACATATGGGGGTGGATCTTCAAAGCGAGAAGTCACGATGACTTTTGGAATGCCTCGCGATTTTGGATGCCTGCTCGAAATGCCGTTTTTGCTACTTTTTACCCTCCTGCTTTTGTTTGTATGAAGGCGACTTATAGTCTGCCAGCTCGCAGGATTACATTCTTTTGTGAATATAATTTAATAAACTGTTCTATTGTCAATTTGTAGCCGGCTTTTAAACTAGCAGATTATTTTTCTTTTTTGTATTACCTTTATTTTTTTAGTCATGACCAGTGGCTATTTCATGCATGCTTCCAAAATTACAACAACTTGTGAAATTAAATGCCGTGGAACACAAAGAAGTCTTCATTATTGATTCTTATTTGTACATAGAAATAAACAATTTGATGACGTTATAATATTTTATGATTAACTGATTATTTCATTAAAATTTAAGTTTCCCTTACTAATTATAAACAAAAACATTTTCCAAGAAAATAAATTGTTACTGTAGTTTTAATAAAATAGGTACGAAATGCTAAATCAATAATCACCAAATTAAAAATTTAAAAAACCGACTTCAACCGGTTTCTCCAAGATTCCCGATTTGTTTCCATCATTGGTTTCCTCAAATCCTACTTTCTGAATGCAAATTCTTGTCAATGAATGAAAATTACCAAAAGCGCCATACATGTACCTATAACATTTGAAGAGATCCCTCGATTTCTCCAGGATCCCATCATCAGACCCCAACTTGGTGCCAATGGGACCATCTCGGGGTAATACACGTTCGATCACAAAAAGAAATTTTAGAATCGGTTCACTATTCTCGGAGATATCAGGTAACATACATACAACAAAAAAAAAAAAAAAAAAAATTCAGTCGAATTGAGAACCTCCTCCTTTTTTTGAAGTCGGTTAAAAAGGAACTCACTGAAACCTACTGTAATTATTTTTAACTTAAAATATATTATTTATTTTTGTGGAACAACTCAATATATTTTTGAGTTATGTTTGTTTTTTCAGTAGTAACACTATTATGTACCTATTTATAAATTTTACATGTATTCGATGTCATATACCAAAGAAAAAGAAAATAAATATGCTCACTTTTTCTAAAATGTCTAGTACATTTTAACAAAAGCAGTAAAGATTGACATAACCCAGTATACTAAAACAAAACAAATCGAGCATAATCGAATTTTAATAACGAACATACAACAATATTTTACTACCAACAGTACCAACCATCATTGCCTACCCACGTTGGCACGAGTAAGTAACAGAATGAACGAGAACATTTCCATGTCTTACTGGATCGACTTGAACATAACAAAAGTCATTATTTGATTGGGAGTCACCAAGATATCCAAGAAGTGAGGTGAGTAGAGACAATAATGCTTGCGAATGTAATATTTCAATCTTAATCATCCATGTTGACTGACAATATATACATTATAATACTGTTTTCCGTGTCGTTTTGAAATAATTCAATCGTAATTAGAATTATAAAGTACCTAAGCAAAAAGTTTATAAAGAACGGTTAATGGAATTAAAATTACTAATCCGAATTTGAAGTTGATGCTATGTAGTTAACGTTATGTAATGCTTTTAAATGGTTAATACGTACTTTAAATCAAACTATAGATATGAGTACCTACCTAGTAGTAATTTTTCTATATGCCGACACATTATGCGCATTGGTTAGGTAAGTAAAGTTTTAAAAAATATTTCAGTTTTAAACTGAATATTTGCTATCGTGTATTTTTCCATCAAAATCACTAAATAAAGTGAAACTATTTCATATGAAGTCACACTGCGTGATAGAAAATAAACAAACCTTTTTGTTATCATGGTCATCCTAATAAGTATAATATCGAATAATAAAATGCCTTACGGAATCGGTGCACGAACAACTCGACGCTTTGTATAGTCAAAATGTTAATGTTCTCAATTCTGTTTTGTTGATTTCTATAAAATATTATAAATGGGACGGCTACCACCAAGGGAATGACCAAATATTTTTGTTGGTACGGCTCAAGGAAATTATCGACGATGACCATTTGAGGTAAATAGATCAAAATTAACTAGAAAGTTGGATTTGTGTCAGCTCTGGATAGTAGTTCGGTATTTCAACATACATGTCACATAAATTCATAATAAGCACCATATTATTTTTTGCTACTGTTTTGTAAACAGGTGTTTACGTGTTATGTATGTATATCAATGATTAGTAGGTATCTATAAAACATGCCTGAGTTTTGGGTTGGATTTGGTTTGGGACATCATCGAGTTGTATAAGATTTTGCCGTGCTGTTTATATATATTCATTAAATTATTAAAAAATAAATAAAATATTTTGTAAATATTTTGTAGGAAAGCGGTTCTCGGAAGGCACGTTCAGGAGCTTTGCGTTACAGAGATGAAGGTGCTGCGATGGATGCATGCTGACTGTATTCGAAACGATTAGGTACCATGTACATTGTACATACATCATTACGTCATCTGACGTAGCGGAGAAGCTCCAAGAATGCCGTCTTCGGTGATTTGGCCACGTTTATCATAGGCCACTAGACTATGTAGGAAACAAATGCCTTAACTTAGCCGTTGACGGCCCCCGTCACATATATTTTGGACTGAAATATTATATTGGATTGTGTTCTCTTACCCACTGCGTGCATTTATCCCATTTGATTCCATGACTACGCCTTTCTTTTCTTAGACGCTTCGACACTTTCGCCCAGCCGTGCATCTTATGCAATATGAATCCAGAAAAATGGAATATTCTTTATATTTTATCACGGCTGGGGCTCAACAGGTAAGCATGAATAAATCCCCGGCCCGATGACAAAGCCCGCGCGCGGCAGGAGTGCGTTTTTCATAAAGTGTCGGCCCTGTTAAACATTTTTTATTTGCCCATTCGCTACCAACTGCGTTATATGAAAAATGATTCGTAACATCGTACCCTTTTCTCGTGTATTTTTTTCTGAATAAATCATGTCATTAAATTTTAATAGTCACCGTAAGGCTGGTCGGGTTAGTTAGGGCTTTTGTTGCCTTGAGTTTTCGAGTATCCTTTGATTTGATTGTTACTATTTAAAGCTATTGTGGTCGTTTGATGGTTAACTCTACTAAATGCCGACTTAATTTCATTAATCTACTCCTTTGTAGAAATTAAGATTTAAGTGAGTCGAAGGCTTTGTTGAGTATTGTGTCGAAAGTTGAAAGCCTCAGAGAATAATGCGAGGAATGCGAGGTATTCTTATTCTAAAGGCTTAATGATGAACACATGTTTTTGATCGCGTGCTTGAAGTCTTTTATTTTTTAGGTCATTTGGAAACGTCACGGCTTACTTACGGTATCGAGTTTTACGGAAACGTGCGGTAAAGTAAAGCGAGGTTTTAAAGGTCGACTAACCGACCTGGATTGGGAACGTGCATGTACGATTTGGCCGGTTATCTGCAAAGTCGTGCAAGTTCACGAAGTAAGTGGTTTACTTCGAATTGTTTGGTCGGCTTGAAAAATAAATTAACGATTTTGACCCTTATGAGAATGAAAATGACACACTTTTGAAATATTATTAGAAAGCACAACTTACGCCTGAGTTCAATAATTATTTTATTAGGTACATTTTAATTATTTATAGTGTAAGTAGTTAGGTAGTTTAAATACTGTGAATTAGGTACATTATTTCATTAGAAACCTCTAAATACAAAGGCAAGCTTGTCTAGAAAAACGCTACATTGGAGGTATATTTATTTTACGCAATTTATTCGCGTACCTATGTACCTATATGAACGTTCAAGATGTTGCCAATATTGTATTGTATTTTATATTTTCCAAATAAAGAATCACCTACTAAAAATACTTTGATACTATCTAAATTATTTTTGGTACTGAACACCTTTTGCCATCTGTTTAATTGCAGGTATGAATTTGGTGCCAGACGTATTGATTTTTTGGTTTGATACGAAAAAGGTGTGGGGCGGGATCGCTACAGGCATCGCATGAGGAGAGGGGGGGAGTAGGATGAGCAGGCGAAGGGCAGAGGTCACGCGGGCCTAAGGTGCGGCTAGTGACGTCACAGTGATTTCGAAGTTTCCTCTATCGATACTTGTTTATCGTTTGTCTCGGATCATTGACTATTGAACGGTCAACATCAAAGGTAAAATAGAAAAAATCTGCAATGTTCTTTTGTTGTTTACTGTACCATTTTGTCATTTATTTTTACGGCTTATTGTAAATTTTCTCTATTTAGGCTTCTGGATTATCTTAATTGTTCGTGTATCAAACATATCTAATTAATATTATGAACAATTTATTATAGGGTCAAACATGAAAACTCAAAAAGAAATAGTTGTTCCATGGAAATGGTCAAAGATATGTTGGTTTGAGCCGTTTTTATCACAATTGATCCCATATCGAAACTTGCTTAAATGAATTAATTAATTCTTTTTTTATTATCGTGTATCACCATTTTGAAGTCAGGCTGCATATATATCTTCAAACACAGAGCTTGTACTATGATTTTGATAACATACACAAATAAAATTTGCACAAATTATAACAGCAATATTATCGGCATCGACATATCGATAAGGCATCGTGATCACACGCCACTACGGACCACACCTTGCTCTACCTACATCGTCATGGCGAAAATGTTATTTTAATTCTCCTAGTCATACGAGGATAAACATTCCGCTTCATCTATGTTCTATATGTTTTTGTGTCTGACATGTTTACGTCAAACAAATGGATAAATTGTTTTTTAACACCTTCATGAGGCAATCGATTTTTCATTAATCACAACTGACTTCAAAATGACATTGCGGCGTTATTTAGATGCGTTTTGAATAATGGTGCCTTTTGATTGGATTTATTATTTTCATACAAGTCCTAACAGGACTTGTTTATTAGGTACATAATTATAATTATGTGCTAAGCCTTTTAAATCCATGCAGTACCTACCAATCGAGGCGAATAAGTTCTTGTGTTAAATTTTTGCCATGCCGTAAAAATACATGAAGTGGCACTTCTAGATTAGCACCCACTTCTACGATCAAGTTTGCTATAGTATTAGAACTTATTCGTAAGTGCTATATAGCAAAACGTTTAAAATGTAGGGATTTGGCATATTCAATTTCCGACATAGGCTTCTAAATTGTAATATTTCGTATTAGTTTATTTATCTCTATTTCAAGTAGATTCTTTATAATGTTTTTTTCTTAATATTCACAGACATTTCTAATTAGTTAAAGTAGGTATACTACGCAAGTACGCATGTAGCAGTAATATTTGCTACGCTAAAACTTAAAGAATATAATCGTACTCTGATCTTTTATAATTCCATATGCGCAGGTTGCGCTTACTTTAAATATATGTAAATACATATTGCTCATAATGTAGGTTTGAATGTTCGTATCAGTTCTTCTTAAACTGCTGTACACAGTTTTATTCCACAGACCTACATCGATGACGCACTTATTTATTCACAACACAAAAGCTCGAAGCAACAATGAATGCGCAAGTGAAAAGAAAACAAAATTAAAAGAGTTGTTTCGATGCAATCTCGACAGAATCGATCGGCGCTATTCGATATCATCAACAACGAAAGTCTATCGACACTTGTTAGTTGTGACATCCCTATCTCTCCTTACATTGGAGACCTAAGTGTGAATGAAAAGGAAATTATGTAATTTAACAATGGATGTTTTGTGATTTCGAATGGGTTTAGTAACTCGATGCAGATGGACTGTATGTAAATAAGATCGGGTCAGGAAAACAATGAAGGTTCCTGCTGATAATCTTCAGGTAATACATTATTCGAATAATTAGTACATAACATATCGAATGTTAATAGCGAATTCTTTAGTTATGTGCATTGGATGCATGTTGTAATATTTTACCCGACATATCATACGAATTGCCTAAGCGTCGTTATATGTATGTAGTATCGGCAATAAAATGGAACTTCGCTTATAATGAAATTACCTACCTGTATATACGTAAACTACTTACTGTAGGTAGGTAGTTAAGTAGTTACTGTATGTATGACTGTAACACCAGAAGTAACATGCGCGTTGCCGACGCTTTAAAATAGGGGAATTCACGTCGATGACAAAAGAGACAAGACTGTCGCAGTCACAGACTTCCCATCGTTGATAAAGTGCATTATTTTAGGCCTCATGAACTTCATGACCACAATTCCTACTCACCCCATGCTACCATTATTTGGTTATCAATTATCATAAACAGTGTGAACCTGCCCTTAACACGTTGAATGCTAGTCGTTAGTGTAAACGATATCTACGACAATGTCGTGTATGACAACAGCGAGGTATTTGTCGCAGCTTATTTATTAGACTGACTGTAATTTATAGCTCGCTGATATGACCTGCAGATTTATCTGGGTAATTCATATAATTGAATTAAAGTGGGTTAATATGAAAAAATAAGGTGCGTTGGGGCGTTGAGGACAAGTTATTTTTTTATAAAGTTAACTTGAAATACTTACATTCTTACATAGTACTTATGTTTTTTTTGGGTGAAATTATGAAACTCAATTTACAAGAAGATTATTAATGTCGTCGAAATTTGTATATATGACAATGATAATAATGAGTCTGGCCTGCTACCGCGAACACCAAAACTTACGCGCTTGATAATGAAGACCTAAGGCCCATTTCTCAAAAGCTTGTAACTTGTAATACAAGTGGAAGTCTCTATTTAACATCATTAATAAGATAAGGACTTCCGCTTGTATTACAAGTTACAAGCTTTTGAGAAATAGGCCCCAGGGCTCTCCGAAACATGTCGCGCGTATTTAGTAAATACACGTGAATTTAACCGTTTCATTATTTTAAAATGTGTACTAGATTCTTGAATCGTGTCCACATTTTTATCCATACTGTACAATGAATTTAGGCATTTTTTTTGTAGGGATTATCACATAGTTGTGTATGTAGAACGTTAGATGGCGCTAGTAGGACGCGCCCGCGGCCGCAAGTGCCGCAACCAACATCGTCGACGCGCCCGCGCCCGATGAATGTAACCATGCGCGGAAAAACTTGACAACAAAAAATTGTCAAGTATTCAATGGAAAATCGTCTATTAAACTAGCGACAAATTGGTTTCTCATGTACATTTTGACTTATATTGTTGAAAAAAAACTAAAGATGTATCTGTGCAAAAACTCAAATTTGATATTAAATCTAGTTGTGTCCGGAGAGCGTTAGATGGCGCTGGCAGTACGCGCCTGCGGCCGCAACCAACGAGCTGTCGACGCGCCCGATGAATGTAACTATGCACGCGCCGAAGAACATTGCAACTGAAAAATGTTAAGGATTTATACAAAATTATCTATTGAACAAGAGCAACTGAGCTAGAGTATTTTGTGTATTTACGTTTTGACTTATTTTTGTTAAATACAACTATTAGTGCAATATGTAACAAACTTCCCAACTAGCAAAAATATCTTAAATACTGTCACATATAAGAGCAAAAGCTTTATGAAAGTTTTAAAAAGGTGTTGGTTAAGAATGAAGCCCTTAGAAAAGCAAGCGTACAGATGTTTTAGACTATAAGAACGTATAAACTTATATGGTAGTCTTGAAGATGGATACAAAAACGTTTATAAGGTCAATGTCTTACAGATGCACTTGGTAAGACTATTTACTCTTAGAAAATATCCAATCTTTAAATGGCTTCTGTCAAGAGCATTTGTTCTTTATAGTATCTTTGGTAAATACAGTACAGTCTTACTGAAACATGTTATATGGCCACACAAAGGTAAGTGTATTTGATCTTGACTAAATCATATTAAAAAGCAGTAGCTTTATAGAAGATCTATAAGAAAATTTTTACTTACAATGGTCATAAGCATTGGATGGTTATCTCCGAAAATATTGACTTTAGAAAAAACTTTGTTTTGAGACCCTTATTCGTTTTTTAGCAAAATAAAAAAAACATCTCCAAATTACGACTTGGAGAGGTATGTACACGAAAAAAAAAATGTGTTCTATAATCTATTGTACCACTTTGTCGGCGTGATTGCAAATTTCTAGTACTAACAGCCACTGAGCTATGCTACGGAGTTGCGGACAGACAGACGGACAGACGGACATGCCGAAATTATAAGGGTTCGTAGTTTACTACGGAACCCTAAAAACGTTATAGTGACTACTTAAAACAGAAATACATATATTAATAGGAATATTGTTCTACCTAAAAACTCAGTATCGACATTCTCCGCCTAACCAGCTACAGTAATGGCGCTACAATACCGCAGTTTGTCGAACGCTTGACTCCGATCCCTGACTTATGCTTCGCCTATCTCTGCCCGACGACAATACTAAATTTATTGAAACGCTATCAATACTGTTCTAATTAACTGCTTATTAAAATAGTTCTCAATGAAGACATCTATTAAAATTACATGTGTGACTTTGTGACACTATTTTAGGTGAAATTTTTGCCAGCAGATAATGGCAATCTACAAATTCGTAAAACCATCTCTTACTGTTTGAAAAGTTATCATGATTTTAAAGTTAAGAGGATATTTTCTTGTACCTAAAACTCGCTATTGATATTCTTCGCCTAACCCACTAATATAATTGTACTACAATATCGGTTATTCGAACAAAAATTCTCTCTATAAATAAGACATATTTGTATACATTTATGTTCTCTACCTAAAAACTCATTACAATAGTGCACTTATTGGAATGCTTGACCCCGCTTAAGAAAAATGCTTATCTTACTTACGACCTTTTGTTTTGCATCATTAACAATAGAAAAGTGCTGGACTGCTGATTGTCTAGTAAATGTTAACGCAAAACAAAAGGTCGTAAGTAAGATAACAGTCGGTCAAATAATATTTTCCAAGCTATACCAAAAATTTTACTATCGACATTCTTCGCCTAACCGGCTACAGTAATGGCGCTACAATACCGCAGTTTGTCGAACGCTTGACTCCGACCCCTGACTTATGCCTCGCCTAGCTCTGCCCGATGACAATACGATATTTATTGAAACGCTGTCAATACTGTCGTGTGCCATTGAATTATCAGGCCTAATTTGAATATTTGAGTACCTATGGCATCTGGCTGTGAAGGTTATGAGTTAAAAGGTTAATAGTAGGCGCTACAAAAACTGTACATTTTGTCATTCATTGCAGTCGATGCGTTTAAAGTTAATTTTTTCAATTTTTATTGGAATAGTTTGGGCAAAAATATTTATATGCTTTTACGAGTCGCTTTTTCTCATCTAAATGAGATTTGATAAAATCAGACAGGTAAATTAATAAACAGTAGCTAGGTATGAGTCACATCATCAGCCTATCTCAGTCCACTGCTGGACGTAGGCCTCTCCCACTAACTATGCGTGAAGGCATCGTATCGGAGGTAATGCCCTTAATCGGCAGTTCACCACGCTGGGCAAATGGGTTGGCGATCGCAGTAATGTGTCCATTATGATGACGCTGCTGCCCATCATCAATCCTCAATAAATGAATGGTCACTGACACTTCAATCCCTTAGTCAACTCTTACGGCACCCGCAGGAAGAGTTGGGGTGGTCACAAAATGTATTCTTACTGCCGTCGCCATGCGGCGTAGGTATAAGTAAATTACTGAAATGTAGTGACATTTAGCATCATCTGCAAAAAGTTGATAAACGCCACGTCGTGTCAATGGTAATTGTGAAGAATAATATAGTAAAGGATAAGTATAGCCTGGAAAACCAAATGTAGCAGGAACAGTAGGAACAACACATTGTACGCGTGTTTTTTTTTTGAGATTTTTGAGAAGGCAGTATGATTCTCTTGACTATACAGGGTGGTCCAAACCTTGACGTCAAAAAATTTTTTTTAGGTTCCCTACGTCATGGGCTATCAGAATATACCCCATGTATGTTAGCCGATTTTTTGTAGTTTTCGAGTTATGAATTTTTGAAAAATTTTTTTTTTAGAAATTTTTTGAATGAAGAAATTTATTGATAAAAAAAACTATTGGGTTTTTTTAATATTTTCTTTTTGTAAAAGTATTACTACAAATTAAACATTTACTGACCAAAAATTTAGCGTCCTCACTTTGATACAAGTAGGATAAAAAATACCAAATTCAAAATTTTACGTTAAAAATGCATCAAAATAGCATTAACGTACGTAAATAAACAAAATAAAACATATCCCAAGGATTTTTGGTAATGTAAAGACTGCCCTAGACCTTAAACTTTCGTAAAAGCACAAAAAAAGTGATACTTAATAATGAGGATTTTTCGGAGTAGTCGGTCAAATAAACATAAAAAAAATTAAAATTTTAAAGTAGTAAAAAATGACTTGAATAACTACACAAATTGAGTTTTCGTGGTATTTTCTGTCTTTGTTTATTGATAAGAACAACAAAACAGACGAATTTCACTTTATTTTTAAATTAAAAATTTTGAAGTTTTTTTTTAAGTTTATTTGACCGACTACTCCGAAAAATCCTCATTATTAAGTATCACTTTTTTTTTGCGTTTTACGAAGGTTTAAGGTCTAGGGCAGTCTTTAAATTAGCAAAAATCCTAGGGATATGTTTAATTTTTTTTATTTACGTACATTAATGCTATTTTGATGCGTTTTTAGCGTAAAATTTTGAATTTGGTATTTTTTTATCCTACTTATATCAAAGTGAGGACGCTAATTTTTTTATCAGTAAATGCTTTATTTGTTGTAATACTTTTACAAAAAGAAACTAGTTAAAAAACCCAACAGTTTTTTTTTTAATTATAAATTTCTTCATTCCAGAATTTTTCAGAAAAAAAATTTCAAAAATTCATAACTCGAAAACTACAAAAAATCGGCTAATATACATGGGGTATATTCTGATAGCTCATGACATGAGGAATCTAAAAAAAATTTTTTGACGTCAAGGTTTGGACCACCCTGTATCTTAAGTGAGTAGAACCCTAATCGAACTTTGAAATTTCATGCCTATATTATAACAGTATTAACAGTTGACATTGAATAGTATATTTGAATATAGTATAGTAGTTAAGGATTTTTCATTTTCATTCCAAAAATGAAAACAACGTAAAAAATTCAGAAATCATGATTTTGTAAAGAGAATTTCACATTGAAATTCAACCAAAAATGCGAAAATTAAAATAAAAGTTAACCTCAGCTCTGCGTAACGTATATTTTGTATCTTGCATTGTAAATGATAATTTAGTCTGTGCTAATTTGAAGCATTATTATATCCAATCCTATAGCCATAACATAAATGTAAAGGTAAATTGGCAATCTATTGACCTTCTATCTACTTCATATCCTACGTCACATACTACAAATGCATATCTAAAGTATAGAAGAATTGTTATCGAAGTAGCATGTTAATCATTGGTATGAAAACATAAGGTAATTGTTTTATACCTTCAGTTTTCATACCTTAATTTTTGGTAATACAACATAATTATTCTGTATGATTTTTTGTGGAACAAATCAATTTTAATCATAAAATATTTTGATTTGTGTTTTTACATAATCACACCTCTAGTATTGAATATAACTCAGTAATCTCAGTATTGGTTTCTTTGTCAGATGGGATCTAATATTTATAAGGCATTATTTACTTACATAAGGTCTTGCAAACAAGTATGTAGATAATTACCGTATTACAAATTTCTGTGGACTCCGACGAAGTGAAGTATTGACGCGTGCTGTATCAAAAAGAGCTAAGAGAATTACCTTTAAGATCCATGTACGAACGAATTGTTCTAATCTCTTCATTAGTTTATCTAAAGCACCTCTATTACAACGACATAAAGATTACACTCCCTCGTAACTTTTAAAAATCCTTAAGACGATTTGTTCTCTCCAAAGAGTGTTACCCAAGCCTCTGTGGAGCATTCTAGAAGGTCTTAAAGTATTTTCCTTAGATGCTTAAATTGGACTTTATGACGTTGTGTTACTAGTGATATTTAGAATGAATTTATATGTAAGGTAGAGATATATTTCACGAGTAAGTAGTGTCGTGGGAAACGAAGCGTGCCCTCAGGCATGTCATGAAACTCCGCAAGTGAATGGGACAGAAAAAAAGAAACCCAGAATTGAGCGCATTTCGATTAGCTTTATGTAAGAAGTTTTGTGAATTATCGCTCAATATTATTTTGGTGCTTTTAGAACAGATCAGTGTAATAAGAAAGTTAGTTATTTCGAGGATCAATATATTAATATTTTTAAAAACAAAATGTAAAGATATTTCAAACCAGTAAATGGACCGATTTAATTTTTTTTTTACATAACTAAAGGCATTTACAGAAAACGAAAATCTAACGTTATATTTTTTGTGTTACGTAGTTAAATTTTGTGTAACAACTTTTGCCACTGAAAAAGGGCAAAACATAAATTTTTTCTATGAGCAATCAATAATACGAACCGATCTTTTAAATTTGCTCCCTTTTACTACTGCCGAAGTTTGGACAGAGTATACCACATAGTTTGTATGACTAACTTTTGTAACACAATTGACGCGATAGTGATTTTTGTTTTGATTAAGGCCTTTACTATGTACATTTTCATGCAATCGACCCGAATAGTGAAACCAGATGATATTTAAGAATGTAAAATTCTTTTGAACATTACAATAATTATGTACTGTCGAATATCTGTATTGTCATTCTATCATACTCTTGCCACTAAGACAAGTGTAAGGGTGAACGACAAAAATGTCCAAACTCTGTCTCATTCATTTTCTTTCCTAGCAACCTGCAAATAACTACAATAAAAATTCCGTCCGTACAAAAGGTAAAAAGATTGTTAGGCGCACGCCGCACAAAGTTACAGGGCAGAAGGGCGATAAATTCCAATCAGACGCAGGGCACTGGGTCGCGAGACGGTTAAGGGAAAGAATACCTTTCCAGACGTTTCCTTCTTTTGTACCTAGTACATTGTCGGCTTCGTTATTGAATATTGCAAAGTCCGTCCCCTAAATCTGGCCATTTGCTAGGTATGCCCAGATTTAGGATATGGACAGATATGTCGATAGTTACCTAATTTCTAATCCGATCCACACTGACCACTGTCGCGACATGATTAAAACAAAACTTTTTCCAACGGATACTTCTCCTTTGTAGTAAATTGTCATTAGTTTGCTTGGTCCATTTCAGAAATACTAATCAGACCTACTAGACTAGCGGCCCATGCTGAAAAAAATATGGGTCATTTGAACCACCAGGTGACCTATCTAGAACGATATAAGAGCATAAAATAATAAGATTCAGCACTATGCCGTCACTTGTAAGCTGTCCAACTGACTCCTGGTGAGAATTTAAAAGTACAGGTAGAGTGAGTACATTTTGGTCATATATTTTTGTACGGCATTCTTACCACCGATAGATCCATGAAAAATAATAAGAAAACGCACAGTGCCGTACAAAAATTGTGCGCCACAAAATATGTTTTTTTTTTTTTCCGACAATCACCAGGGTAAATTTGGCCATTTGATTTTGTACGGCATCTGTGTCATACTATTTCAATACTGCTTCTAATCCATTATTCCGCAACGCCGTACAAAAATCATGCGACAAGGGGAAAAAATCGAGGGTTGCAATCCCCTCTCTTTCCGTAGTCCAGGGGGTGATTTGAAAAAGTACGGCTTCGGTTCCAAAACATTATCTAGCACTCAAAAGTACTATTAAAAATAATGCCGTCAAAAAATGATAGTCCATTTGAATGTATATCAATAATTATCTTCATTTCATCGTATCCTTGATTTTTACAGGTGTAAAATCATTTGATCCTGTACGGGAACTTCTTTTTTAACATGATGTTGTAAAATACAATCGTTACACAGTATTGCCGTTCAAAATAAACCGTTCTAAAAAGAATGATAGAGAAATACAATAGCTGAAATTTTGCATATTAATTTAAAAGTATAAATATCATAGATTAATGAAATATAGCAGTTTTTTACATTTTATCCCTTGTTTTAAATAACATTAACATAGATAAATTAGGAAAAAATAATGCCGTACGTTTTTATGCAGACCATATATTTTAGGCTGATGAAAGTCAGGCTACAATTTTAAGGGTACTTTATGGCCATCTGATGCAGTGCGGTATTAACATATTTTTGAAGAGAACAATTGATAATATGTTAAAATCACTATGACGTCTAGCAGAATTGAAACGTTGTGTATATTATGTCCAAGAATTGAAAATGAAAAATCCCAGTATCAACAGTTATGTATACTTTTTGGTTTAATATATACTTCAAACGTTATTGATACATACATATAATATAAGAGTCAGTTGGACAGCTTACAAGTGACGGCATAGTGCTGAATCTTATTATTTTATGCTCTTATATCGTTCTAGATAGGTCACCTGGTGGTTCAAATGACCCATACTTTTTCAGCATGGGTCGCTAGTCTATACATCGGCACTGGGTCGTGACTCGCGAGACGGTTAAGGGAAAGAATACCTTTCCAGACGTTCTTCCCTCTTTTGTACCTACTTAGTACATTGTCGGTTTCGTTATTGGATGTTGCTAAGTTCGTCCCCTAAATCTGGCCTGGAAGCCTGGAAATCAGAAATCAGATCTTTAAAAGTTTGATATGTAGGAGGAAACGTAATATAGAGATTGAGTAACTATCAAGGATGGAAAGTGTAAGCTGGGGAAAAAAAACAAAAGAAGACATGGCAAAGACAAAACAGACGCCTGTTGAAAACAATAGAGTACAGAAGAGGAAATCTGTCGGGTAGTTTGATACGGTCGATTAAATGAAAACCATATCTCAATGCAAAATGGAAAAGATATGAGAGATAGGAAGACCAAGACGGGAATTTTTAGATTAAGTTAAAAAGAAAATAAATAAGTTTCAAGAGCTGCTCAAAACAGCAGCAGATACAAGAGTTGAATGGCGATTATTCGTCATCAGTGCAATACGTCATAATGATGGTGAAGTTTTTTAGATGCAGGAAAATACTCTCAAACTGGATGTTAATTGTTAGAATACGAATCAGCAGAATCAAAGTTATGTGAAAATTTAAAAATAGTTGTTGTTGTTGCGTACAAATTTGTTAGAAACGATGTATAGGTAAATAGGTATTTAGTGATGAGTTTAAAAATAAAAAGACTTCTCCGAGAGAAATATATTTAGTTACTAATAAACATGTCTAGACTCGATACCATACTCGACATCATGACGTCAACCAGTGACGAGATCGTGCCATACGAGTATGTATACCTTTGCGACCGACGCTTGCGACGCGTCCTGCAATACATTGCGGCATTTGATTCATACTTGAATCCGTTGCACTTATTTAGCCAGCATTGACTCGAATATCTCAATCGATATGCTGTCAGGTGTATAGATATCATTAAGCTGGTTTCCCCTTAATGCAAAGATAATGCTCAGGCACGATGCATGTAGCACGTGTGCGATGGGCGGGTTGGAGCATATGTTTGCACATTTGCAACATGCATAAAAATGCGAGTTTTTGTAGAGTTTTTTATCTGTAACATTTTATTTTAGAATACCGTGAGTTTAGTACAGAACCCATCAGAGTACTGACTGTGATGTTATAGATTTGCGTTAGAAGAATTAGTGGCCCTACCGCGATCTTCGAAATTCGCAGGAAGGCATCATTAGAGTGACAAGGTGCATGCAGACCAAAAGAGCATTCGCTGTTCTATCCCCCTACACTACGAAATTCGATCCTTACACGAAAAGTGATTCGTTCATTTCGTAGAGTGGGGGATAGAATAGCGAATGCTATTTTGGTTTGCATGCACCTACAGAGAAAAAACCCCGAAATTTGCGGATTTCGAAGTTCGCGGTAGGACCGCTGCGCTGCTGCATCAGAGGCATCTGACGCAAGGTATATATAAATAGTAAGCCGTCAGTTAGTGTATGTATTTTTGGGGGCATTTCGTACACTTCAAAATAGGTTTCAATGGTAGGTACACCATTCTTATCTACAGGCCTTTCAAAAAATATCCTTGTGTAAACTTTTTTGCATATAAACGTTTCCTCCCCCCACACCCAAATCTTCCCGAGGGTGGCGTAAGAGTCAACTAAGCGATTGAAGTTTCACTATTATTCATTTATTGATGACGGGCAGCAGCGTCATCATAGTGGAGACATGGACACTGCAATCGCGTAAACATCAGAAATTGAAAACAAAACATCATCTCATACAAAAGTCACCACTGAGTCACGTTTTTTAGGAACACAAAATAAGACAATGAAAAGAATTTTGACCCAAATCACAGATGATCGGTTTTATTACTTCATACTCTCACTTTTGAAAGTCTTCTTAACCAAAAATCCACGACAAACTTAATACATCCGCCGCAAAAATCAAACTTTCTTAGTCAATAAAGAACAAAAAACACTGCAATGGGGGTTTACCATTCTAATCGCCAAGAAACGTGAAAAAATCCACCCACGACGCGTGCGCTCGTCGGCAACAAAAAGTGTACACTTATTTTATTATATGATGTTATGTAGAGTTGATAATACCTCCTCTGGATTAAAAAAAAATTCAACACCAGTGCGAGAAATGGTTCATTCCTCAGGTCAAAATATCGGACGGCCATCTTTACTGAAAAAGTCGTACGATACACATGCGAAAAGGAAATTCGCAACTCGAATTTATCGCTACGTACGAGTATAACTCGTTTCACTTCCTTATTTTCGCACATGTATCATAATGTCCCAGGTAAGAGCGGCAGCTAAATCGGCAAACAGAATGCCATTCGAAGTAGACACACTTGGCCCGTGGGATCCCAGAACCAATCAGATCTACAAAGAGCTCTGCAAAAGGTTGTCGACACCACTAGAGTAACCAATGAGGTGGCAGCTAGCTTTAGGTGCATTCAGACTAATCGAGCATTCGCTATTATAACCCTCTACAAAATTCGATCGTTACACAAAACGTGATTCGTTGATTTCGTAGAGAGGGGGATAGAATAGTGAATGCTCGTTTGGTCTGAATGCACCTTTTCTCGCGAAACGAATTGAAGTATTGCGATACAGCGGGGAAATGCTGCCAGCATTTTCGGCACTCCATCCAGGGGCCTAGTTTTTTACATACACTTTAGTTGTATTTCATTTAGATTTTTAGCCATAGCCATAGAGCAATTTTGGGTTTTAATCCCCACCTTGCTCCAGCCATGCGACAACAAGACCATAGGGCCATTTTTGCTTTTTGTAAAATATTTTTCATGTGAGGATTCCATGTCAACTTTTGGTCAAATGTAACCCCTAGGTATTTCACCTCACTTGAATAGGGAATCGTTTGTCGATTAAGTTCTAGGTTTCCGAGTTTTTCCAGTTTTCTCTTTTTTGTGAAAGGTACTAACACCGTTTTGCTCGGATTAATGGACAATTCGTTAAACTCTTACAGTCGTTAGATAAATACAGTCTCGTGCATGACCTACAAATTCGATAGGGAATCGATTTAATCGCTTTATTATCCCTTGCAAAATATTACAAGTTTGGAAACAATTTCAATAGTAACTTTAATAGTAGGTACTTATGGCTAGTGACTGCCCGTTGTGTTCCTTAATTACAAATAGATAGGCTTACGTTTGACTTATTTGCGTGTGGAACCCCAAAAAAATATTAATAGTGTTGTAACAACTCTATGTCGATACAAGTGAGGTAACATTCGCCCATCCCAACAATAATCGACATTGTGAGTCCAAAATATGTCGGGCACAATTCAGTCGTCTTTTCTTGTTCGAGTAATTCGCGAGAAATATTTTCCCACGACAATTAAGATGGCATTTTAATGCTTAGGTAGGTACCTACTCATATTATGTAACCACTAACATAATACTCGTATAAGGCATGTTCCTAAAACTAACTCATTACAATATAATATATATTATATACCTAATAGATTAAGAGTAAGTTATGTAATATTTTGTACTCCAAAAATAAACAGTTTAAAAATTCAAAATTAATTAATTTAATATACACATTACGGTACATAAGTAAGCAGCACATTTACTAAAGGCGCGTTTCCACTTAGTATTCTGAGCGAGCATTCACATGTTCGTGGGCTGACAAACGAATATTTTGCTATGTGAAATCCAGTTTTCATCTGTCCAAGAACGAACGAATGCTCGCTCAGAACACTAAGTTGGAACGCGGCTTAAGAATATAATGTAGCATATAAATGCGAAAGTGACGGTTTGAAAAATTAATGATAAAAGTGGGATTAGGGCATCCAATTATTCAAAAATTTCTTGTATTCGTATAATATAATATTCGTTTTTTAATGTGATATTCGAATATTTGAATAGTTTTAAGAATTAGTAACATAGAAAGTTGAAAATGTAAGAAAAATTACTTTAGGGGAACGATTTTGAATTTTGAACCAATCCTTAAAATAAAGTTAAGATTATTTATGAAAATATTAGTGACGGCGACATAATTCTTAAGGGTAATATAAAATATAACATAACAATTATCTTAACAAGCTCAGGGAGATATTATCTTGAATTACGAACGTTATATAATTTGTTTAATTATTTACAAAATAATATTTAACATATTTTTATATTATTTGGCGTTAGTTAGTTAGGAAACCCTAAATAATAACGGCAGCCCATTATTTTTTCTTTTCGCACAAACCTCACTCCAAGAGTTCACACAGACCCAGACAATAACATAAATTATCGTACAGTTAATGACAGAAATTCACTGAAATGATTTAGTATTGATTGACCACTGATCGCAGCATTAAAATAGCTCATTTGATTGGAGTTCTCATGCTTGCTGTGAGAAACAGGGTAATAGGTAGCTGGACAAAGAAGCTAAGAGACGTAAGTGCGTATGAAGTTGATATGTACTTAGTCCGTTTTGATAAAGAATATTGTTCTACGTGTACGCATGCCCACTGAATGATTCAAGATTAACCTACTTTTATTTCAAATGTAATTGGGTTTCGGTATATTAAGGACACGTCGCAAATAATAGTGTAATTGATTTTTATTGAAATGCATAGTTCACATACACTTTTGAATGTAACAAATAATTGCCAGATTACTTTAAATGTTGACGTTTTGTTTTAATTATTATTTTAAGAAATATTTCAAAGAAGGATTGTGGAATATGTTTTTTTTGATAATATAAAAAAAATACATGTCGTCACTTTAATAGTTATTTATGTGGCTGGCGCATAATACACTCGTGTGATCTTATTATGAAACTCGCCTACGGCTCGTTTCATAAAACCACACTCATGTTTAATGCCTAATTATGTACAGTCACATACATAACTTTATCTACATGCATATAATAAGTTTTCTACAATATGTTTAATTTTGTGGCAGCAAATTATTGGTCACGGTTGTAGCGGCGTCCCGGATTTCTGGTGGTGTTTCACACATTTCAACATCACTGTCTTCGTCGTCATAAATAATTTTTCAGTGTAAATATTTCACAACGAACTCGATAATATTTAACTTTCAAGTCAACAGTCCAAAAAAGTTGTATGTTTGAAACCACAGAGCACGGACCTCTTTAGTGTGTAACCTATAGGCAACCCTCCAACCTCCTTGTTTGAAACAATTCAAACAAAACAAATGACTGAACTGACATTAGTTTTTTTTTATTCATAAACCAGGTAAGGTCTTGAGTCGATATCGATTCTCAAATCGATTCTCAGTATTCGACATTTAGAAGAATGTATGGAATATTAATTTTAATGTGAATGAAATTACAAATCGATTAATTCGATAATCGAAGTTAAAGTGTGTTTTTTCTTTTTAACAGAATGTTCGAAATTTAATTGTGATTAAGATATCGGTTGCCGATATCGTAAAGTAAAAATTATGATACACCCACAGATACAGATTTCTTAAAGTAGGCTATTTGCTTACCGCCGCTAAACATATTGTAGACAACTTATGATATGGATGTAGATAAAATATATATACCTACATCCTAACATTATTAAGTATTAAGTGCATCCATATTAAGTTACTTTGTTATTAATTACCAGTAGTATTAAGTAAGTGTTATAAATATTTGGTAATATATACAAGTACAAGTATTCGTACAAGTTATTATTTTCCTGTAATTACTATATTTCCTGTAATTAATGTCGATGTGGTAGATCGATTAAAAATACGAATTCGGATATGTATACTTCGTTTTTTTTAGCATTAGAAAGACCTTTGCAGAACGAGATATAAGGTTTTTTTACAGGCACATTCTGCAGATCGAACAGTGAATACGAGTTATTAAATATCACGTATTCATTATCATGCTATATTAATACATACATTACTCAGTGTTGTGAACAGATAAGAAACATAATATTAGTTAATTTATATTCTAAGATGAAAAGATAAGAATTTTAATAAATTGCGTTTGCAATTTTTCATGGAAAGGTTGTACATTAAAAAACCTAAAGAGGCAGAGTTCTCACACAATTTTAAAACGTCACTGTCACCATCTGTTATTATTCGATTTGTCGGTTGAGTCGGTTGTGTTTTCTATTGCTGTTAGCTTACTTAAAGATTGATGTTATCGTTTTTGTTCAATTTCGTTATTAATTATTAGTCTATTTAGATATTTTGTTTGTTGGTGCACATTTAAAATCCGGCTAACGTTTTTTCATCTCTAAAGAAGAAACGGCAAAAGCAAAATCCTCTGACTGCCAGTGAAAAGCGGATGGTGGTATTGGTGGTGAATATTTACAAATTAGTGTTAGTAATGTGCCATAGAAAGGAATATCCCACTAAATCGGACCGTGTGAAAAGACTGCTGAGACTGCTGGCATATCGTTGGCTACGGTATACAACATTTTAAAAGAAAATAATTTTTTAAATGAAATTAGATAATATAATAGATAACTGTTAATGAAACGAAAGAAGTGGACTGTAAATAAATTCGAAAATTAACTGTTACGACGAAAGTATTTGAATGAGAATACGTTAGGGTGGGTGAGCAAGAACGTTGTTGCTAATCCAAAATTACGGGAAACCAAAGCGAAGTGAATAAGGTTACCTTCTGTTCCGGATGCTGGAGATTGGATCCCAGGCTTTGCTGTTCTGCCGTCGGTTCAGATCGGGCTGCTCCGGCCAGCTGAAGTCACCTAAATCGTTGCCTTCAGCGTCCAACTTAGCCTAGCGTCCGCCTTACAGACACGGTCTTGAGGGCTCCTTAGCACTTGCTGCTTCCACTATTGTAATATATTAACTGAGCTACGGTACGTGTCAATGGTGTTTAAATTGTAATACGAAAAAGGTTGCGAAAGCGAGAACTGTGTTGACTTAGCGACGGTTTTAAATCACACTGACGTTTCTCGCCAATCCTAGGGAGGGGGGAAAACGTCAAACTTTTAAATTCTATATTGGCAGTACTGCCACAATAAACCGGAAGGTTACAAACTTGAACATTATCCGCCTACCAAAATACGACAGTGTTTTAACCCAGAGAATATTGGAAAAATACAAACGAGAAAATAAAACTAACTAACCCAAAGGAAAGACGACACGACACATCGGCTGTCCCAAATCAAAACCTAGCAAGGGACATTTTTTGTCCAAATACGTTTTTTAAATGTATCTGCCCCAAATGCTGAGCTGCGTCTAATGCAAAAACACCTGTATTTCTATCTCAATTAGAATCAAAGTTACGAGACCCACCAAACCTAGCAAGGGCATTTCTTGCATGCCACCAACATATTCAAAATCCTAGTAAGTAACATTTTCAAGTCCAAAAACCTGGCAACTGCATGCTATACTAGGCTTTTGAGTTTGTAAATGGAACACACTAGGTTTTTGAATATGGAAATTGTCCCTTACTAGGGTTTTGATTTTAATAATTGCCGAAGGGTCGTACAAGGAATTCAAATATAACAATAAATAAAACCTATCAAGTCAGTAATGAGTGAAGTTTGCGTTCTAATGGTCGCCGCTCCCGCGCTCCCTGCCTGCGGTTTTTGTTACCGCCCCGCGGGTGTCGTAAGAGTCGACTGAGGAATTGAATTGATATTGGCCATTTATTTATCGACGATCGATGACGGGCAGCAGCGTCATCAAAGTGGCCAAAATATTAATAATTTTAACTAAAAGTGTATGTGAACTCAAGGCTTAAGGTTTTAAGTTGGTGACGAGACCAAGATTGTGTTCTAAAAGTGCGCGATTATGGAATTATGCAATTATTTAGGCTTTGTTTACAATTATTTTAGTTTCTACTGACGATTGGTAAAGAGCTCGCGATTCTGAGTGGAAATCATATTAAAAGTTACAAAAACAAAAACCAAGTGCGAGACAACTTTAAATAAAATGACTCGTTATGGCAATGACCCTACTGGGGGAGGCCTATGTCCAGCAGTGGACATTTATCGGCTTAGAATGATGTTTTTGGGAAGTTTCAATGTGTAGTAAATTGTTAGCAAGTACTTTGCAGCGAAGCTCTGCGGGAAAGGACTGGTAGTCAGTAATTTCAAAATCATTTTAATCCCCTAGATTGCAATTAAATAGGGTACTTTGCGGTCATTTCATAAGTCGTCTTATTTGAAATTACCATAAAACACACCGTTATTTTTATCATAATAAAGATTCATTCCGAAATTACCCGAGCAGAATTTCTGTAGTTTGAAATTACCCCAATGCACTATACTTCAATTTTACCTTTACCTTATTAAATTGGTAATTCTAATCCGGATTTCAAAGTAAGCATTTGCTTGATTTTATATTTGAAATTTTAAGAGTTTACTGCTTACAAGCAGTAAAATTTTCCATTTTTGTACCACTTGCTAGGTTTCAGTTTTGTAATTGACATAACATTTCTATTATTTTTTTGTAATCAGTTGTTAGTAAGGCACATAAAAGTTCTTAAAAGATACATATATTAAGTTTCAATAGTTTGTCTTATAAAGCAAGTTATACTTCTTAATATTAAACAAAGTCTTGTGAGATAAAGGTCTCTGCTACTATTTTTTTTTAACAAAATGTTTATTTGCCTCTCCTGTAAAATTTCGCTAAATACACTTACTAGGCTTTGATCTGGGACAGCCGACATTTATAATAAAGGTTAGACTCTAATACCGTTGCCGTACGAGTCTCGAGCGAGGCGACCGCCTACCATCAGATGACCTGACGCGAGAGCAAGAGAGGGAACGAGTGGCACAACGAGAGCGAAAGTTAGCTTGACTACAGGAACGAGAGCAATTTCGGAGTCCAGAGCACCGACAGAAGGGCGAGAAAGACGATATGGTGTTAGGCGAACCGACGACAAGAGTAAGAGCGACAGCGATAGTAATGGTGAGCCCGAGAACTGGAATGAGAGTGACAACGAGAATGGATGTGAAAGCAATAGCAGATATGCAAGAGATAATGGAAAATAAAGTTATAGCTGAGAGGGATTGAGGCTGACGAGAAGATCCAGCACAAAAAACGAAAGGCGAGGAGAATCGGGGGCGAGAACAAGGACGAGAGCGAGAATCGGAGGAAGAGCGAGAACCAGAGGGAGAGCGAGAACCAGAGGGAGAGCAAAACTCAGTGCGACAATAAGAATCAATTCGAGAGTAAGGTGCGGTGCGAGGATCGGAGCGAGAGCGAGAGTCGGAGCGAGAGCGAGAATCGGAGTGAGAGCGAGAGTCGGATCGAGAGCGAGAATCTAAGCGAGAGCGAGAGTCGGGTTGAGATCGAGAGCCGGAGCGAGAGAGAGAATCAGAGGAAGAGCGAGAGCCAGAGAGAGAGCGAAATTCAGAGCGAGAACAAGAGTCAGTTCGAGAGGAAAGAGCTACTTCAGTGGTGGCAGCACCACCCATCAAGAGCCATCCGAAAGCACTGTTAAGGGCAGTTGCTTCACCGCAGTCACCATTGATCAGGCCTGGTCGCAACGACGAAGCGAAAATGTTGACGCTCAACAGCATGTCTACAGGTCCTGGGGTATGAAAACCGGGATCAGCAAGTTGCAGGTCCTTGGTGTGGTGCCGTGACGAAATGTCGATGTGTTCAGTTGGCAGATCTGGACATATTCTAGGCAACAGATAGGCTTCAATTGAGAATGCGGCTTTGACCTCACCAACACTTGGTCGCACAACTAATGAAACTAAGCCATGTGGCTGTGCTGATGCCTGACCTATACCATCAACCGCGTACCTCCCATGTATGACATTGATACCTAGTTTCTCAGCACAACTCTCGGTTATAAAGTTACACCCACTAGCACAATCCAATACTGCCCGTACAGGTACAAGACCACCATGCTTATCTCTTACCAGTACCTTAGCAGTAGCAAATAGAGTAGGGAACACATGGGTATTTGCTAACATGGATAGCTGGGTCTGAGAGTCCACAGGTGTCTCTGTATCCACAGCCAAGGATACACACGAATTAGGTCGGTTGAAATGCAATAGTGTGTTGTGTGAAAATCTGCAATGCTCACACCGCTCCTCCGACTTACAAGCCTTCACTGAATGTGAATCTGCCAAACACAAAATACACAACCTCTTTTGTTTAACTAAATTGAAACGGGTGTCTGGGTCATATCCCAAAAAAGTTGGACATGATTCCAACTTATGTCCTTCCCTGCACAAAACACAACATGGAGCAGATACAAACAAAGCTGTCTTTGCCCTACTAATAGGCCTATTGATACTAGATTGAGCGGAACTGGCAATAGACCCTGTAAATCCTGCAGTATCTAAAGCCCGATATCTCTTTTCTATAAAATCCTGCAATTCACTAAACACAGGGATGTCATCCGAGTTATGCTCTAGCTCAAATTGCTCTTTAGTGCTTTTATCAAGCTTCGACCACAGTAATTGCACAAGCATGAAATTAACATCAGGTAACTTAAAGCCTTTCAATATCGACAAGTTTTCATTAAAAACCCTATGAACCCGCTGCAGGTCACTAGGCCGACATCCCTTCACCGCTTCACATTGAACTAACTTTTCATAGTAGGTTGTTGCTATAAGTCTAGGTTTATTATATTGCCTATATAGTGTGTCATATGCCAGGTTATAGTTCTCATCATTGACAGGGTAATTTTTTATCAAATCATACGCCTCATTTTGCACACTCGATAACAAATAATGCAACTTCTCAACTGGCGCAATATCTGTGCGTTTATGCACTAGAGAATTAAAAAGTTCGATAAATGATATCCAATTCTCAACCCTAGCATCGAAAGGCTTAATCTGCAACTTCGGCAATTTTGGCATAATAAGTAGTTTCGTTTTCGTATTTGCGTCTTTTAAATCCCTCATTAAGCGCGCTCTTACTAACCTAAGTTTTGAGTCGAACGTCGCCGTGTAACTACAAATTTCCCGATGTTCACTCCTCGGCATGGTACTCAAAAGCTTTATTTGAGCATCATGAAAGTTTTGAGCTATAGAAGTTAGCTCAGATTCATCACACAAAGCTAAATCCACATCCGACAACATTTCTAAATACTCTACGCGCATTACTGCGTAGTCTCGTGCAATCAACACTGGGTTGACACCTGCATCTGCCTCCATTGACTTATCACCGGGTCCCATATTACCTCAATAATAAATAAAACACAAAACAACAACTAAGATAAATTAAGTATACAAAACTTAACTTCGAAAATCGAACCAGTTGATGACAGACTGTCTAATTTGACAGTGACACTGACACAAACGAAAGTGTTGGCAGCAATAAACAGCAACGTGAATGATTGAATGAACTAAATTTAAACACCACTACACGAACAACTTTCTTGCTTACCCACAAGTATTTTTACAATTCCTACCCTAATTTTTTTTTTCAATGTTATGACAGGAAAACAAGTAAACGGATTCCAATAAGTGACTAAGCGAAAAGAAAACGATAAAACCAGAGGTCACTTATCAAAATATCCGGTTCGAAGGACCAAAAATGTTAATGAAACGAAAGAAGTGGACTGTAAATAAATTCGAAAATTAACTGTTACGACGAAAGTATTTGAATGAGAATACGTTAGTTAGGGTGGGTGAGCAAGAACGTTGTTGCTAATCCAAAATTACGGGAAACCAAAGCGAAGTGAATAAGGTTACCTTCTGTTCCGGATGCTGGAGATTGGATCCCAGGCTTTGCTGTTCTGCCGTCGGTTCAGATCGGGCTCCTCCGGCCAGCTGAAGTCACCTAAATCGTTACCTTCAGCGTCCAACTTAGCCTAGCGTCCGCCTTACAGACACGGTCTTGAGGGCTCCTTAGCACTTGCTGCTTCCACTATTGTAATATATTAACTGAGCTACGGTACGTGTCAATGGTGTTTAAATTGTAATACGAAAAAGGTTGCGAAAGCGAGAACTGTGTTGACTTAGCGACGGTTTTAAATCACACTGACGTTTCTCGCCAATCCTAGGGAGGGGGGAAAACGTCAAACTTTTAAATTCTATATTGGCAGTACTGCCACAATAAACCGGAAGGTTGCAAACTTGAACAATAACACTGTGGAAAATTTTATTATAAACGTTGGTGGTTCCAAGTCCTCGGACTCTTCCACTGACAGTGAATAAATCTATGTAGAGTATGACATCAGAGTTTTATTTTCTAATTTGTTACCAAATTCAAACTACGTTAGACCGTCCCAGATTAAAGCCGCCCATAATGGCGACAAATACTAAACGACGTTGCCGATGGGTAAGCATATGGCAGTCTTCATGACACCGTGTCCGCTTTTATACCGATAGTTTTAATCCTTAAATGCATGACTTTTAAAAGTACTGGGAGTGCATAATGTAAGCTAGATTAAATATGCAAATATTGTTAAATTTTAGACTGTAAACTTCATTAAATTCAGTAAATGTAAAATCGGTACGATATGAGTTACAAATTTATAAAAAAATACTTAGTTAAAAACCGCCAAACACTAAACGAAAACCTTCAATATTTAGCTTTTTTCTAAAATGCCCCATCTTGCTTATAAAACACTTATTTTTTTTAATACAGTTTTGCCAACAAATTAATAATAAATGTGAAAACTATGCGTTCAGCTATCGGTAAATATCAAATGATAATGTATGAACATAAGTTCCGAGAAATTCAGTGTTATCGGCCGAAATCGAAGAAGGAAGGTTTACGACCACTGCTTCTTTGTTCACCCGTTTGACAGATAATTCTAATCTTAAATAAAACGAAGTATAGTTGCTGGTTTTTATAAGAAATATCATTTTGTTGTTGTTGTATTCTAGCCATTTTCCGCAACTCTACATTAAACGTGCCTATTTTGCGCGGTCCCAACGCTGGCCTAGTACTTGTTGGGGACTTCACATACACCCTTGAATTTCTTCGCAGGTGCATACAGGTTTCCTCACGATGTTTTCCTTCACCGCAAAGCACTTGTGAACATCAAATGATATAAGTTTCTGAAAAACTCAAAAAATAACTAAATTGTATTCACATCACATACATCATCAGCCTATGATAGTCCACTGCTGGACGTAGGCCTCTTCTATTAACTATGCGTATAGACGCATTAGGAGGTAAATTGTATTACAGTTTAGAATTTTTACTTTACGTTTTCGTAAGAAATATCATGCTTAGCTATTTAATCACGAAAATATTTTTTCCATACTTTATGAAATAACACCCGACGTGTATTATTTGACCGCGAGTGTAGTTATTTACTTACCTCCTTATTCATAAACGTCTCCCAACTAACGGTTTGTTATGTTATGATACGTTTATGAATAAGGGGGTTGACGTGGTTTGTCCTACTTGTTGTGTTTTTAGGGTTCCGTAGCCAAAATGGCAAAAACGGAACCCTTATAGATTCGTCATGTCCGTCTGTCCGTCTGTCACAGCCGATTTACTCGGAAACTATAAATGCTACAGTGATGAAATTTGGTAAAAATATGTGTTGTATGAACCGCTACAAAGTTATGATAGTATATTGTAAAAAAAAGTATTGGGGTTGAGGCCCTCCATACATGTAACTGAGGGATAGATTTTTTTTTAGATGTATATAAGCGTGTGAGGTATCAATAGAAAAGTCTTTGGAAATGATATAAAGGTTTATACATCACATTTTTATTTAAGCGAACCGTTTTCGAGATATCAGCTGTCAAAGTCTGAAAAATGTGTCCCCCTCTATTTTTTAAACGACGTGGTATACAATTCTGAAAAAAAAATATGTTATGCATATTAATAAACTCTATCAACAATTTTTTAGTTTGATTAAATTTATCTCTTATAGTTTTTGTGATAGGTTGATTTAACTGTATTTTTTAATGATAATGGTACGGAACCCTTCGCGCGCGAGTCCGACTCGCACTTGGCCGGTTTTATTCTAGTTGGTTTATCCATAGCAAGGAAACTAAATACTTAACTGTTTGTGATAAAAAATATCCAAAATAAACCGTGCCATACCGAGACAGCCAGCGGCCAAAACGTAACAAATACGTTCAAAAACGCCTTGCGTGCCAACACGAGTAGCGTCCACACACGCAACTATTGCGGCGTGATTTAAGCGTGCCGTCGAGTGACTAATGACCTTTATTATAGGTAGCAATCAATTTATTGGGTCCCATTGAGATACCCTTTAGGATTATTGGGAAAAGGCAGCCATAGAAAGCTTTTATTCCCCACTCTACGCAATCAACGAATTTCGACGAATTACGTTTTGTGCAACAACGAATTTCGTAGAGTGGAGATAGAATGAGCATTCACTCGTTTGCTGTAAACAGTGTAAACCCACCTTTACGCACTGGTAGTCCACCTTATGTAGCATTTGCCTATCGTGCCAAACACAGCCTTACTTGAAAAAACAATGTTAAAATAATATATACTAAACAGCCAGTCTTAGAATACTGAAATGTAATTTAATTTTCTTGTATACCTACAAAATCGCAAGGGAGGCGACCATTCTGAAGAATTGCATTATACAATAGCTGCTAGGTAGAGGACTACCCAACAAACATATTAGCTATAACAGCAACTCATTTAGAATCCTGAGTGATATAGTAGTTTTATAAGACGCATAATAATAGTTTTAGGTGATACTATGGAAATAAACAGTCCTCTTAATACACTGGTGCTAGTAAGGTGATATAATAGACATAAGATTGCATATTGTAGCTAAAAGCTGTAATAAGGTGGTATTAACTGCCTTGTTATATGCTATGGTTACCACCTTAAGGATATTTTAACACTGGTGGTTCTTTTGGGGCGCCCATTATAACTTACTAGCGCTGTAGCTCTATAATCGTGTTATGTTTACCTTTTAGTGCTTAATGCCGCCTACAGTGTTACAAAAGCTATAAAAATAACCTTAAGCCATTTAAGAGTGGTAACATGAGTTCTTATAGCACTTAGTAATTTAGTGACAGACATAATTTTCCCTGTTAAATCACTTAGCTTTTTAGAGCTTGAAGTGCTAAAACAGCGGTATGGCCGTAGCTCTACAAGAGTGTTTACGTGAACATTATTAACACTTAAAGTTATTTTTAACGCTTTGAGGTATAAGATACCTCGCTCTTTAACCTTTAATGGTTATCGGGAATACATTTAAAGCTGTCAGTTCTACTTGAGATAAAATTATCACCTTTAGAGTTAATCATGTGTTTAGAACGTGAAACGCCATTTTTGTTTACAAACAAATACAAAAAAATGCTTAAAATATGGTAATAAAGCAGCAATTGTTAAGGTAATTGTTCTAATATTACAATATCTAGTATGTGTAGCATAACCATTCGCAAAACTAAAGATTATAATTAACTTACTTACCAAACATAACCTAGGCTACAGTATTTTTAGCATACCAAATTTGTTAAAACTTGTAAATTTACGAGGCGCTTGAAAATTGAGATGTAAAATACCCCATGTAATGACAGAAAAGTAACAACCGCATTAGAATTTTGGTTGAATTCACTAATACACGTCGTGAAACTTTGTGTACTCAACTGGTAATGATTTCACAATCCATCAAGTCGCCATTACAAACAATTTTCATTGCACACAACACAAACCGATTGAAATCGTATTAAATATTTTGACATTTAAAACTACACAAACGATTATAGCTATAAAAGATTCCATATTGCGACGCACAGTGATTATTTTCACTATAGCAGTCCTCTTGTAACACTTTAAGTGATACAAGATGACATTTCACGCGGTTATTAGAACTATAAGCGAAAATACTGCTACTCTAGCCCTTTATTATCACTCCCGGCAACAATTATCCCTATTGTAGCACTAGTGTATCACTAGTTTATCACTATTGCGCATAAAATGAACCACTATAGAACTTCGAGCTCTAACGGCGGTGCCTATTTGCGCCTATAAGAGAGTTATAGCGTGCTATATCGCTAAATTTTAGGCCACACTATCGCTATCAGTGTTTAATCGAAATAATATACAGCTTTTGTAGAACTAGTTTTATCGCTAAAATGTTAGTTGGGTAGTTTCTTCAAAGGTGGTGTATATGTGATATTTGAATGTTGATATTTTCCACGGCTTGCCTACTAAAGAAGTTTGGTGTACCCTCACCAAACTATTTGCTCAAGAACTCGCTGCCTTAATATTAAGGTGCGTTCAAACTAAAAGAGCATTCGCTGTTCTAACCTCCCACTCTACGAAATTCGATCGGTACACAAAACGTGATTGGTCGATTTCATAGAACGGGCGCTAGAACAGCGAATGCTCTTTTGGTTTAAACGCACCTTAACAGGGTTTTATGTTACATTTTCGAGGTATCCAAATCTGGATTTAATTGGCAATGTGACAATGTTCAAATTGGAAGTCGGGAAAAGCGAAACATGGAACTTTGTAATACCGGGCGGCGAAGTAGCTTAGGACTATAGCTAGGTCTAGTTAAGAATAAAGGCACTTAAGTAGTGCGGTTTCCTAAAAGATAGCTGTAGAGTGTCATTTCTTTGGTTAGTAACTTATAAAGTTTGAGAAACTGTTTAGAAACCAAATCAAACTGTTCTTCGGCTACAGCTTCTATGCATTCGTATCACAATAACTTTACTATTTTATTAACGTAAAAATCCTAAACTGTAATACAATTTCGTTTGTAGATCCCACGGATTTGAATGAAGGGTAAGAATCCTTAAGGCCAAATAAAATCATTATTAAGTGACTACAAGCACGCAATCCAAGCCTTTTTCAAGTAACATGGTTTTAATTTAATTTTCTCAGATAACAAATTGCGATTTATGTGCGAAATTTGTTTACTAATGACAGACGCTGCGTTCAGTTGCTTGTTTTGCTTAAAAGTTTATTGAGCCATTTATCAATATTTTAATTTAATTGAATAAGGCCAATTAGCAAAGACGTTTTAAGTAGCGAATGATTTAATTAAGTTAAACATATTGATATTGTTATTGTTAAAGACCGAGTGGCCGAGGGGTACAGGCATCAGCCGCGAAAGCAGAGTACGTGGGTTCGATCCCCACCTCGGACATAGGTGATCTTGGTCGTTTTTCTTTGGTTTATGACATCTGATATTTATAATTACCTAATTAAGTTACTTGAAAATATGATGAACAATTGAACATTAGTACTGTTTAGTTTATTCAAGTGGGAAGAGTTCTCGCTACTTATTGCTAAGTTTGAATTGGAACTATTTTGAAATAGAGGTATTACTTACATTACAGATCTATTTTTTTATTCATCGTCATCGTCACAACGTACCCGCGGCACTTTGAACCCCGGCTCTCCTCTGGGTAATAAGTTAGGACTACAAGGGTCCAAGTTACTTGAACTAAGTGCTTGAAAATATGTCTAGACTTATAGAAAGATGTTATTCCAATTGATGAAATAATGAGTAATTAGATCTTTTCCCTGAAACCGTTAATTCCGCGTAGCCAAATTTCCATTCGCATTTTTCCCCACTCGGACTTCTTCCAGCCGCTTTTTTTCTCATTTGCTTGCTTCTTCGTTCTCAAATCGTCGTTGAGATTGCCAATTCCGTTATGTGTAAATTTCAAATTTGACAAAAGAAGACTGTATACATATGTCATTTGGATTGATTTTTCAGTTCCTGAAATCGTGCACATAAACGGAATTGGCAATTTCAACGACGAAATATGGCTAAACGATATTTTTCACAATATTTATGTTAGAATTCAGGCAATTATAATACATACAACTTATTTAAGTTCTTGTCTATTGCTAGACTCAGTCATGATGTATGATTAGGTATTTGGAGGTTTACTGACGAGTGAAATATTTTGTAACTAAAGTCAGGGGTCATTTATAAATATAGATTTTAAGGACCTCACCGCAGCAAGAGATGCAAACACACCGCTGCGTCAAAAACGGTGACACAACGGAATCGCTATGTGGCATCGTATTCGTACAGTTTTCACTGCGTGCTCCCCATACTGTTGCTTAAAAAATGGTGACGGTACGCAATCGCAGTGACATGCCGCAAAACGCCACTATTTTGAAGGTGCGGTGAGGTTGAGTTGAACCTTTACAAAGGATTCAATGGAAGCATAATAAGTATCTATATGCATTTCAAAATAAAGTAAAAAAAGGGATAGACGTTTATAATATTCGATACAAGAATAATAGCAGCATAGTTTCCCCTAGGCTTATCCATTACAATAGAGATGTATAACCATAACTTAATCTACATAGGTATGAAAAAACGTCGCTGTCGCTGTCCGTCCGTCTTTAACTCCCTGTTCTTTTTATACCACGTCGGTGGTAAACAAGCATTACTTCACCTTATGGAAAGCGGTCACCGCAGCCTATAGACGCCTGCAACCCCAGGGGTGCCACATGCGCGTTATACCGACTCATTAAGAACTAGTATGTACACTGCTTGTTTGTACGAGTAAGTCTTCAAAAATACGCAATATGTTGGATACATAAAAATACGATTTTGAAGCGGTTATTTAATACATGATTCAAGAGGAAAGTTTAAGTATCAGTATTGTACCCGTGTAAAGCCGGGGCGGGTCGCTAGTATATATATATAACTGCAATAACATAAATTATGCGCTGTATACCTAACTGTTTCAGCTGCGTACCTGTGAGCTTGTTCGAATTAATTGGAGCAAAGAGCCCGCCTTGGCCCCGCCTTTTCTTATCAGATGGATGCAAGGTAAGACTCGACTGATATGCATATTATACATTTCCCGACTGCCTTCCTCCTTGAGGATGCTCTAGATAAAGCCCAACGGTGCAAACGAAATAGTTAGCTAATTAACATAATGTACCTACTTGTACATACAGTGTTTTTGGGAGGCTTTTTAAAATATACTTACTTGATTAGGGTTCCCTAATTCCCTATACAGGGCGTCCCAAAAAGTTATGGGACATGAAGGGGAAGTACCTTAACTATCGTAGATAGGATATTTTGCTGAAAGAAGACTTTATTTTAATTTTAAAAATTAAGACATGCTGCATTAAAGTATAATAGTATTTAAAACTAAAACAATAACCAAACAAGTTTGGTTCAAAATTCGAAAAAAATTGTAATTTTTTCGATTTCCGCGTGAAGCAAGAAATTTTAGTTATAGTATAGTCTGATTAATAAAATCCTTTTTTTTGTGTGGGTATTAAGGCATTCATAACATAAAAAATAAAATAAAAAAAAAAACATTTTTTTTGCAGATTTGACCAAAACTCATATAACATTTTTTGCTTCTTTTAGTCTCAGGAATATGTTATTAGAATTTTTCCCTTTCCTCGTGGGCACCTTGTATACGCCACATGAGTAGATGGTATAAGATACGCCGTGTATCACATTTATCATTAAAATAGATTCCTTACCATTCTCACGCTCTTTCGACATGTCCATTGACATTTCTAATAAACTGATTACCAAATGAAACGCTTAAGACCAGTCATGTCCCACAGTCACATGAGTCAAAATTACTGTCAATTCATGCACGTTCGTTGCCGGCTTATAATTTGTGTGGACGTGACCTGGGTTCGATTCTCGGCCAAAGGTTCTCAGGCGATTAGATTGTTTGTAAGTTATTGATGTAGTGAATTTAGGGAAGATTGTCTGTTTTGTAAAAAATTTCGCTCATCATCATTTTCATCTTTAAACTAAGTTGTTATCGCTTTCTGCTGTGTCTCTTTGTAGGTCCGTTTAGGTAACATTTTCTGGAACGTCCTAAAATTCGCTACAGAAAATCATATAGGTATGGAAAAAATAACTCTGTTCTGCCGTCATAAGCTAAAAGGCCGTCTTTTGACATTTTGGCAAAATTGACTTTTTGAGATATGGCTTAGTTCTCGAGATAAATTAGTTAAAAAAGCCGTATACGCATCAATTTTGCAAGAGTTCCTAATCTAAAAGGCGACTTTTGACCTATTCAAAGCTAAAAGGACGTATATGCTAGCTATACGTCTTTTTAACCTTTCACAAGAACCTAATATTATTCACAGTGTTTAGCCTAAAAGAACGTATAAGACAAGTATAAAAAAAAGACGTATAACCTTCAATACGTTATTATAGGATAGTATCGGTACCACAACATTAGATCTGACTCTAGTCTAAAACATCGTATAACGTTTTATTTGGATAAAAATGTCGTATACGTAATTTTACTTTAGCATCACTTTACTACTTTTCTTTCACGGCACTAATCTATAAATACGTATTACTGTTATACGTTCTTTTTAGTCTGTACAGAGTTCGTAATTATTCGATGTATGCCTGTAAAATGGCCGTGATTGTCACAAACTAGTTAATAAAGCCGTATATTAGAACTAGTCAATGAAGACGTAATTGGAGTGAGAAAGACATATGCCCGAAATTTGTGAATTCCGAAGTTCGCAGTAGGTATACAGGTTGTGACGGTCCCTACAAGAGCTGTGGCGGCTTATCGCGGGCTAATTGGTCGTTAATATTATGTTCCTTATAATACAATTATATTTATATTGATGTTAGGTTCTTTATAATATGCCGTATATTATGGCTGCGAAGTATGAAGTATAAGACGAGTCTAGGTGAAGAGGCCGTTAATGGATTTTAGGCCCGCAAAGTCCCGATTTTATACCATACAAATTGTGGTACAGGCTTCATATCATTCAGCCCTTTCAAAATATATATTCACACGAGTTGCAACGCAACAATGCAAAGTCTTGTTGTTTGGTGCATTATGATCTTATATTTTTTTATCTTGTAATTTTTTATAGTTAGTTACGCAGTTACACAGGGGAAGGAATATGTGACAATGTTTAACTATGAAGCATGGTTTTGGGGATACAGCTCTATTATTTTGTTGTTTTTTGTTTAAAATTTTTTTCATGGCTTTATTGAGAAAGTCACTATTTATTTATAGTATGTCATATTTTATTTATTTATTTTACCTGCTCTTTACTTAATATCCTCGTTTTGAAGTTATATTTAAGAAGTCAAAGATTTTATCAAATTTGAAGTTCATATTTAAAAAACTTTGGATCAAACCAACTTGGGACATCTTATTGTATTACAATCATTTCTGTGAGTAACTCTTAAATCCCAAAAGTTTATGACAAATTTTTCATTTTGGTAACCAATATTTAATTATTCACAAAGTTAATACGCTAAAGAAATTTATGTTATTTTTGATGTTTTACTAAATGAGAAATCTCACTATATCATACTGTTAAGCTTTAAACGTACTGTGACAAATGCTAACTTGATTGCCTTTCGTACTAATACCTAAATAAAGTTTAAGTAGGTATCTATCTAAAACATATTATACATGTATATACCAATCATGGTTGTCACAGATAATTAATTTAAGGAATTAAATGTTTTTGTTAATATTCTACTCAAATAATGTAGGTAACTATTCGAACCAAAGACAATTAAAGTAGCAGACATTGTAAAAATGTTTATACTTGAGAATAACACAAACGAGATTCCTTATTTAGTAAAACATAAAAAAGCTTTAAATTCTTACGAGTAACACAAGTTATAATTATTAAAAAAAAGCCTAACGATTTTAAATAAAATTATTAATTTAAAACATAAATCTGAGAATATTTTTTATATTTGTTTTGTATATAGTTTTTGTCCCTGATTAAAAATGCGTCTTTTGTTTCAAATATTTGTTAGCCTTTGTAACCTACTTGGTAGCGACTCTGCTTACGAAGCTAGAGGTTCCGGGTTGAAATGCCGGCGTTGGCATTATTTGTGTATTTATTTATCACAAATCTTTATTTCTTGGTCGTAGCGGTACATATATTTAAGTATTACATTTATATTAGCTTTAATCTTTATGTATATACTATTATGTATATTGTCGCACTTCACAATCCTTAATTGAGCTTATCGTGGGACTATGTCGATTTTCCACGATATTTGTTTATTATTTATTTAAGATGTTTAATAAAAATATGTTACTGAATAAACGTACTTATATTCATTTAACAGCTAAACACTAATCTATAAAGCAGTATATTACATGTCATTGGTATTTATACGTAGGTACTTTAAGATTAGCACACGATACGAAAATTTAAAATAAGTATTAATCTTACTTAAATGCTAACTAAAAAGAACGTATAAGTGCTATATGTCGTTTTAACTTAAGACTTTTAATGAAAAAGTATATTGTTGCTAAGCTAAAAAAACGTATATCACTTTATACGGCTTTTTTGATTAGTAACCATACGTTAACAGGGAAATCCTAAGTTAGCATGCCGTATAACGTGTTTTTACTGCCTTTTAGTTTAGTACAACCTACAGCTTTTTAAGCGTAAAACTAAGCTAAAAGTATTTTTGTTAAATAAAAAAAAACTAATGTAATAAAGTACATACAAAAACCGTTTTTTGTACGTACATATATGTAGCTTCCATATACAAAAGAAAAAAGTGGAAAAAGTTGTTTCATTTCGTAGAAATTACAAAAACAAGGTTTTTCGCGATTTATCTCGAAAGTAACTTTTGTCAAAAGACGGCCTTTTAGCTTATGACGGCAGTGTTGTTATCTCAACTTACCACAATATTAATATGAAAAATATAAATAATATTTACTACTTTAATAAATTGTGTATATCTTGTTGATTTTTTTTTTTATTTATTTAATAATTCATTTATTCCAAAAATAATCACGTCCATTACAAAAATAACCCAAATAATTTCAATATACAATACAATAAAAACTAACTTAAAATAACAAACTAAAACTAAAACTATACTAAAAACCCTGCTGCGCCAAGCCTGGTCCAAAAGTCCCCATCACGCTCGCTGCGTTACCACGTTGTACAGCGATGGAGACTTGTTGAACCAGCCATGAACCAGAACGTGGGTCACCACCCCTCTCCCTCAACCGCCTACCTAGCTCCCTGAAAAATTCACCGGCCTCGTGACACCAGGGCCCAGCCGTTTCGATGGCAATGGGCACAAAGTCATACGTGACCCCCAAGGCAGAGTATTTGGCGTGTTTATTCCTGGCAGCAGTTTCCGCCGCCGAGCCCGCTGACCTGACAGTGTGCCTCAAATGCGACGCAGCAAATGTACTGACACATGTTGCGTCCCACAGTAGGCACCGCCCTCTGCGCCAGGGAACCAGTGTAAGCCCGTCGGGTCTTTTCCCGTCCAAACGAGACAAGCCCGGTGGCTCCAGGACACATGGAACCTTCGCTGCCACTAAAGCCCGACGAACAATTTCGTTGATCGAATGGTGCCTAGGGAAACGGCCGGCGCACCTCTGGCAACTAAGCCCATGGTGGCCGTTCTCCTCCACCATCACCCCACAAATACATCGATGCGCGTTACACACCTTGCTCCCCAATCTCAACGCTACCGCAATTCTCAAAGAATCATTGTCGAGCAGTGTACCCAGTTGTGGGGACGGCAAGGCATGCAACCACGCACCCGCCTCTGGTTTTGAAACAGCCCTTAGACGCGCCAAGTCGGCTCCCGAGACTCCACTCTGCAAATGTTCAAAAGCCGACTTACAAAGGATATCATCCCACCCTCGCTGAGACAACAAGCATTCTGGGCGCTCATCGCTTTGACACTTAGTGGCCCACGCCGCCAAAGCCTCGGAAACGAACGGCATACTGACTTTGCCATTCTCAACCGACAGGATACGCGCCACCAGATCTGCTGAGCCATGTGCCGAAGCCAAAAAAGCCACCAGCCCAATGTCCTGAGCTCGACGGACCCCAAGACCGCCATACCGAACAGGCAAGGACGCCTGGAGCCACTGATTGTCACTTAGACAGACATTAAGCAAAGACTCCAATGAAAGTTTCAGTGTGACGTCAAGTGCACGCACCTCCTCTTCGAAAAGCCAAGTTGGAGCCGTCCGCAACGAGTAAACCATGCGAGGCAGCGAGAAACAGTTTCGCAACAGAATGAGAGAGACGTGCCCAGATAGATGAGCCAACCGCTCCCCTACCTCTGAAAGTGCCTGCCTTTTGAGTTGCAGGATAGAGCTGACACCCTCGGAAAATATGGGAGTACCTAGTAGGCTAAAAGAAGATCTATCAATCATCCTCATTCCGGGCAAAACTGCTTCAAGATCTGAAAGAGCTTCCGTAGTAACGTCACCACAGGCAAAACATTCGCATTTGGCTGCATTTATGTCCAGGCCAACCCCCTTCAAAGCCGGTTCCCTTACTGCCCGGCAACACAGCTTAGCCGTGAGCCGGCGGAACACACTACCTACCGCAATTGGTCTAATGCCTCCGTCCTTCTTCTCCAAAGCACAAAGCGAGGCACCGTAAAGAAACGGTCTCACCTCAATGTTGAGCATGCCTCTCAATAAAAAATTGCAGAGCTTTACAAGGGAGTTCAACAAACGGGGACCGTTATCCCCCGCAGAGGGTGAGATCATTTCCTTGAGGTGTTGGGGCCTCAAACCATCAAGGCCAGAGGCGGAACCGTTATAAAATGAAGCGATTGCCTCCGCCACCTCCAAAGACGTTACCGACAAAAAAGGGCTTGTTATACTTGGCTCAGGTGGCAAAGTCACTGACCTCGATGGTGGGGGGTGTTTCTCCTTCAACGCGTGAAGGGTATTTTCATTTGAGGGAGCCAGCGCAGAATCGGAAAGAAACAAACGAACAGCCCCCCTTAAATCCCCATCGTACACTTTAGTTTCAATGGCCCTGTATCTCTCTGTTCTTGTTGAATTATAAATATTAAAATCAATTTTAAGAAATTCGATTAATATAACCTTTATCTAAAAAAACCTAAACCAAATTTTAGAATGTCTACTGGATTCAAAATTCAAATATCATGATAATTTTGCACATTTATGAAATTTAGCTGAATGGAAGAGTTTGGGCAGACTTGGGGTTGGGATAATATCCCATATTATGTATGCTGATAGTATAGTGATTAGAACCCCGTGCCTGTTTTATCAGAGGTAGTTGTTTAAAATACACATGTGTTTTGAGGTTAGCCACAAAATCCGTTTCTCCTTTATCACAACAGTTTACTCACCTATTGTATTTAAATACTAAACTAGATACGTCAGTTATCAGATAAGTAGTAGGCGTGTTTTGCCGTGAAATGTAGCCCACTTCCCCTCGTTACTAGGTTCGCCGCTGTGACGGAAGCTACAGTAAGAAAAGACGAAAATGTACGAGAAACTGGAGGCGGTTACGACATTCTAGTTTTGCGTAGCTGCCGTATCAAGGCTTGATCTATGTGCTTGGATGTTAGGTTTTGTAGGAAGTAGCTTTAGAGGGAATGTAAGTGGCGTAAGGTACAGATAACCACGTCAAAGTTGCTACACTTGCCAGGGGGCTTTGGACCTTACTCACATTTCTTAGGTTTATGACTGTAAGTACTTGACAATTATTTAACTAAGCGTGGATTGAGTTTTTCTCAAAAAAAAAATCTTAACAAAATAACTAACGTATTGCATGTACATATTAAATTGGTAATTAATTTATGTACCTACTCAGTTGATATGGCAACGTTGCTATGAAAAAGGGCTGACAGTTATCTGCCTCTATGATTTATGTCGGACAGTACCTATGTTTTAAATTAAAGATTCCTAGGTTAATTGGGTCAAAATTATTTTTGTTGTCTTCATACCACTATGTCACGCTTTTAGTTGCTTTTTTGACTCAGTAGGTATATAAAAAAATCTGGTGCAGTTGTATTTCTTTTTCACGCTAGATTTTAATCTATACATCAGAAATTGAAAACAAAACATCATACAAAAATCACCACCGCGTCACGTGTTGAACATGACCGTGGAACAACAAACTGTACTTTAATACCTTCCACTTTGGCGAAATTGCGATAAAAATACATGCTTTAATATCAACCGAACCGCCAACTAGCGTCAAATAAACATAAATTACAGGCCAGCGTAGCGACACTTCGACACCCTACTTATTAAAATTACTAATAACATTCACATAATATCTGCCCCTGAAATAAACTGTCAGCTTGACACTAACAACGCATCGGCCGCTATGAATCAAGGCACTGGCCACTAATAAATAAGGTATACCATAAGACCATTTCTCCGCTGCAACCTCGCATATCATCATTTACTTCGCATTTATATTCAATCTTATGCCGCTTCATCTGAAGTGCCGTTTACAACTTCAGAACTGTATTGGATACGAGCTTGATAAAATAACTAACATATAAGGTAATTGCTCGGTAAATATCGCACCAAATGAGCTTTAATGAGCCAAGCGAGCCGCGTCTTCATTCTTCATTTGAAAAATTTATGTTCTCATTTTAAAAAGTTTTCAGGAATGCGATTCGAATTGCGAATGAATTCGGTTGTGAATCATTCATTCATGTGAATGGAGTTTTGGCGAATGGCATTCTTGAATTTCCAAGTTTGTATACTTTGTATTTTAATCTTGGGGCTAAAATGCTGGTAAATATTTTGTTAAACCTTGTTTCTTATGCTAGTGACATTCATTATTTTATCTTTCGTATTTATCTAAAAAGCCGCATTCATATGATGAAGAACTTATGATATTTTATAATTTATTACCTACTCATATTTGCTTCTAATAACTGATTTAAATTTCCAATACAATAAAATTAGATGGGTTTAGATTTTTTTTTATTCGTACTGATTTAGATAAACAAAATTATTATTTACATACCTACACATTATGTACCTAAATATCATGTGTTAATCGATGAAGATTTTCTAAATTTCAAAACATTGTTATGAATATGTATCACCCTAAAACTTTCCAAGATCAAACATGTTTTGCCATAACTCAAACCCTTAGAAATCTATAAAAGTAGTGAACGCGTCAAAACAACTCAGTGTTTTGCATAAAGGTCGTTACCAGCGTGATGGATGAGATCGCACGATCTTTGCAGACGAGCGTCACACCGAAGCATCTTTCTATTTACTCAGAATGTGTTTGAAACTACATAATATTACCATGTATAAATCTAATACGAGCGATAATATAAGGTCCTAATTTATTAGATGCAGATATTTTTACTGCTGATAGTACTCGGTCTCTGGAGTATATTAAACCGTGAAACAGTATAGCTTTTACTATGTTTTTTTGGAAAAAACGGAAAAACAAATTTGCTACGTAAAAACACCCTGTTTATGTGATTATTAAATGAAAACTCATTAAACAGATTCTAGTACCTCTCTTACGTACCATTTAACTGGAACTGGCCACTTCACGTCGATAAATTAAATACTTGATTGTCAATGTCATGTTATTTTCCGTTGGATTGTGTCGTTTGATGACATGACAGACAGTAGTGTTATTGTGACATGTGACAATGCACATGATGATTTTTTTTTAGACGAAATTATAATTATTTTTTTTGTTAGGAAAATGAAATCAAAAAAGTTAGATGAAAAGATTTCTTAATTTATATTTAAAGTTAATTATTTTAATGTAAAGTATCATGTCTTAAAATATCTGCAACTAATAAATTAGGACCTTATATATGTTTAACCACGGTGGCACGGGATGCATTAGTATAATTATGGATTACGAAGTTTTTTAAGTTACACTAAAGGTGCATTCAGACCAAACGAGCATTTGCTATTCTATCCCCCACTCTACAAAATCAACGAAGCACGTTTTGTGTAACGATCGAATTTCATAGAGTAAGGGGTTAGAATAGCGAATGCTCGTTTGGTCTGAATGCACCTTTAATTATGACCCCACGGATTTTTAAGATTTTCGGAGCAGCAAGATTTGTTATTATTAGCATTTATGTCATCCGCTTTTGAAATTAGCTGTCAACGAGCGTTTAACTTGAGTATGTTGCTCTACATTGCGCGTATTATTTAGTACGAATAATTCTGTTGCTCTAGAATTTTAAGTAAAATTTATCTAAATGTACTTATTATGTCCTAAACTAACCCCCGTTAAGTGCTTTGCCCGTATTGTAGGAAGAAGGTGTCTATTATATTTTTTCCAATGGCCTTAGCACAATGATTAGTGCGACGTAGATGCGCCAATATGTCGCCGCAAGATGGACTTCCCGTCTATCATTATTTCTGTTAATAAAAGAGTAACGAATAGTCTACGTCAAAGTCAAAATATTCTTTATTCAATTAGGCCCAGCAACGAGGGCTTTTGAATCGTTAAACTAAATAAATAAATTAATAAAAAAATTAAAAACACGACTGCCGTTTCAAAACGTTCTTAAAAGTAAAAAATAATTCCTTTTTCAGGTTTATTCTTGTGAGCGTATCTACATATAAGCGCTTCTCTTATTACTTAGGATATTTTTTTCGATTGCAGTCGGGGAACCTTTCATTACGGAAAATATAAACATTATGAAGGTTCCCCGACTGCGATCGAAAAAAAAATATCCTAAGTAATAAGAGAAGCGCTTATATGTAGATACGCTCACAAGAATAAACCTGAAAAAGGAATTATTTTTTACTTTTAAGAACGTTTTGAAACGGCAGTCGTGTTTTTAATTTTTTTATTAATTTATTTATTTGAAACCTTTTAGTGTATTCGAAGATTCTTTAAATTTCGATAAAATTTAGAAGGCTGACCCTGCGGAGGGCCGAAGTTCGCTCTGGAGGCCCGAAGAGTTCCCATCCCAGGTATTTTGGGCGAAGCTGTAGGGCACGCCGCGCGAGGTCCGGAACGTTAGCGAAACCATTGTAAATTTATATTAAGCAAGTCCGGACTTCCGAAGGGTGAGCTTCAGGATGGGAGGCCGAAAGCAGAGCTCGCGGAGGCCCGGACTATCACTTCGAAGGCCCAAGCGTGTCACTCGCAAGTAATTTAGAGCAAGACTGAAGGCCGAGCTGTGAGAAAATTGGGCCACCATGCTTCTTCAACTACCTCAGCATCTGAATAAGCCGACATCCACGTAGGACCGAAGGCCCGACGGGTGAGACCACAGGTATGACCGTCCCTCTTAGCCTTTTGACCGCTAGACGACCCAATATGCTGAGCTCTATATGACACGCGTACGTGATTATTTAAACGAAATTTAACTTTACGGCGTCCAGCGTAAGAAAGTGAGACATGACACTTGTAAGAAATTTAAAGCAAGGCCGAAGACGGAGCTGCAAAAAAAATAAACTACCAAGCTGTTTGAAGTACCTACCCCAGCCTCTAAATAAGCCGAGCTCCGCTTAGAGCCGAGGACTTGGAGCGTCACTATCGGTGTGCTCTCGGCGCGATCCCGAGGACTGGAGGCTCGACGGGCGTATCCACGCGGTTCAACCGTCCTTCTTAACTATCTTAACAATCGAAGCCAGAGCTTAGCGCTATCAGGGCACGTAATGGAATAGTGAAACATAAAAATGAGTCGCAAGCCCGACGATAGTTTCCACAATTTGCAAAAGTTGTAGACCGCACTCCGCGTGGGACTGATAGCCCGAAGTGTCCTCCAGAGAGGCGCCGGCTTACGAGGCCGAAGACCGAGCTACCAGAGCCCAGCGCTCCTTCGCTATACAATGTAAAAGTGTACCTTTAAAACGAATCTCAGGGCCGCAGACCCGACAATTCGTTTCGAGAAAATTCGAAGGCTGAACGTCTACGTGTGGCCGAAGGGCCGTAGGCAAAAAAGGGCCTAAATACAATTATTTTTTTTACATATTTCAAGTTTTAATTTTGAGTCGCTTGTATGGCACGCATAGCAATTTTGTTTGGCCACAATTGCTGTTGTTATTGTATTGTTAGGTACATTCGCCTGATATTCAAATCACATCTAGAAATTCTTGATATTTATTAGTGAGGTACGTACATGGCACTTAGCGCATGATTAGTGCGACAGTATGTCGCTGCAAAATAGACTAACCATCCCTCTTTTATTCATATAGTTAGTAAAAAATGGAAAATCTATCTCGCAGCGACCAATTGACATACCTGCCAATCATGTACTTAGCATACAAAACTATGTGGTTAAATGTTTCGTATCACGCAAACTATTTACGTAGGTACATGTTATTTCCATTTTTATTCAATATTGTGTTATAGCTATTTTCCGCAACTCGTCATCTAAGGTGCCTATTTTGCGTGGTCCCAACGCTGGCCCAATACTTGTTGGGAACTCACAAACAAATTACCTCACGATGTTTTCCTTTACCGCGAAGCACTTGTGATGATATCAAATGATGATGTACATAAGTTTTTCAAAAACCTCATCGGCACAAGCTGGGGATTGAACCCACGACCGCTGCGTAGCAGCCGTGCGTTGTACCATTCGACCACAAACACTTATATACGATGTATCTGTTTCATACACACTAAGCCCCGTGTCAGCGGTGACAGTTCTGTCACGGCTTAGAATTCAAAGAAAAATTTCAATACCGCGATGTAGAACATTTTGAGTTTTCTCTTCATACATATACTTAAACATATAACTTGTATGTGTACTTACAATCTGCATGTAAAATGCTTTAATTTGATACCCAAATCATAGCGTTTGGATCACATATTATTCTTTGTGATTTGATTGCATTTTAATGAATCTCGCTCTTCTTGAATAAGTTACGCACATATAAGTTATGTACATATTCGTAATTGTTGTTTGAAGCTCTTCATTTTGATACCAAACTCGATAGGTTTCTTTCATGTTTATTTTTTTTGGTTAGATAATATTGAATTTCTAAGCCGTCATATTATTTTTAACGTGACGTCACATATCCTATGTTACCCGCGACGTCACGAGGATTCTAATGATACCTTACAGTATTAAAAACGGTTAAGTGGTCGCGAAGATCTGCGCGTTTAAAGAAAATATGAAACATACATAGGGACTGAACACATATACTCTCCTTTTGGCAGTCGTGTAATAAATAGCGAATGAGAGATAAAAAAAGCTACTTCCGTCACCGCAAGATACGTCGGTTTAATCATTTTCTAACCCTGCAGAACAGGGTAGCAACGATCTTCATTATACTTACTCTTGTCCCTGCTTGGTAATATTTTTAATCACTTTTTAGGGTTCCGTAGTAAACTACCCTTATAGTTTCGCCGTTAGTACTAGAAATTTGAAATTTGGTATAGGTAGGTATACGAATTAACCACGCCGACAAAGTGGTAAAGTAAAATAAAGAAAAAAAAATATTCGGGTACCTCCCCTGTAAAGTGGGGATGGAATTTAAAAAATGTACTCTAACTTTTGATCCGTGAATCCAAAAAATATGAAAAAAATCATGAATGCTTAAAAGAAAACTATTTCGAACTATGTCGGCCCAGTCATTTTCGAATAACTACGGAACCCCACACTGAGCACTTTGAGCGTGCCCGACATGCTTTTGGCCGGCTTTTATTTATTATCTTCTGGTCGCATAGTTAAAATACCAAATAAAGCCGTTCGGCGCTCGGCTGTCAGCGTTTTGGAAATACTTGGCAGCACGAGTGCAAGTCTAAACAACTGTTCTGAGCGAGCATTCGTTCGTTCTTGAGCAGATGAAAACAATAATTCACATAGGAAAATGTTCGTTCGTCAGCCCACGAACGAGCGAATGCTCGCTCAGAACACTAAGTGAAAACGCGGCTTAACCGAGTATACCTACTGCAGGTAATGCAAATATTACATAGACTATATTAGGTAAATATCAACTCAATAAGTACCAAATAAATAGTCCAAAACTCTCTCGAGTCTCGAGGTCACAAAAATACTGGTTCGCGTATGTTCGACTCGTAATGCACGCGATCATACATCGGAGATGATGCCGCGGGCGACTGGAGCTATCTCGCATTGAGCTATTTAAATGAGTTGTCAATAATAAGTTGTTCGTAATTTAAAATTATATTGCACGGCAAGACACACATTACACTCACAGTAATGTTTCGAAATAAGTGAAGACACCCGTTACCTTCGTATGAAAATTAACCAAGTATCGATAATTATTAAATACCAACCTACTATTTCTTATTAAGTACCTACTTATCCAATATCGCAATCCTAAACTACCCTACACCAGTTGTAACAAAAGTATCTGTCATTCATATTTAAGTCCACAAAGTAAAGTTTTGTTGAAATTAGGTAGGTATAGGCAAGGTGTAACTACGTATAACAAAAAGCTAGTCATCATAGTAAATGTCACCTATGGACCAAAGCAATGGCTGAATTATTATATTTTGAAATTCACTCACTTAAGCACACAGACACATCGTTAACTTGTAGTTTGTTTAAAAGCTAATCAAAATAAAACTCCAAAGCCGCCGTATAATGAAACAAGGTCGTGACAATCATCAAGAGGCAAAACCGTAAACGAACCTTATAATAATCCTGATGAGACCGCCTTAATGTCTCAAAAACCTAAACTCAAAACCGCTTATGTCCTAAAAAAACCCGCAAGGCACAGCGTGAGAACGGCCAACGGCAATACAGTGACTCTCGTATGATATATGGCTCTAAACGTGCTATTTAGCGCTTGCGCATCCATTCTTAAGTATAGTGGAACAAATTAGAAAAAAAATGTAAACACTACATTGTACGAATTCAATAATTAGATTAAGTTTATAATGAGGGGGTTGGCCGCCCTCGGCGACGGCGAGACGAGTGCCCAGAACCGCCCCATGGCGCCTACGGCGGATCCCTTTTTGACCCTATTTGTTTTAATTACCGACCAATGATCTTTAGGACAGCACGGGCCCTTTGAGCTAGCCGAAAATTTGCCCTAATTGGCGGTAGGCCGTATCCAATCGAGTTAATCGAAAGGTTTTAAAAATCCTTCATAGAACCAACGGGCTGCTGCCACCCAGCAGCCCGTTGGTTCTATGAAGGATTTTTAATCAAGTCGGTATTTTCGGTAAACAGGAAAGTTTGCACTTGTGTTCTTACTAAGAACTCCGATGATGAATCTTTGGTATCAGAAACATCAGCGTATTATTAAAATAAAATAAGTTTCATTAGTCAACAAGCAACGCTCGCTACCTGTTAGTCATAATAATTCAATTAAAAACTAAGTAAGTACTTAAACCTTACTATACAATTTGTTACTAGAGACATGCTGATATAATTTAAAGTTTAGTGTCATTTTTATCATATTTTAAATTACATTAAATACATCAGCTTATACGAAAATAAAATTGCGTTAAAGATTAAAAGTCCTAGATTGGACCCCTGCGAAGTAACTGCAATAACTTATCCAAATTACATATAATATTATGTCTTTATTTTCAACGTAAATGATTTATTAAAATTGTATCAATGTTGTAGAAATAAGTGGAAACCTCAACGTAAGCCTACTCTCTAATCCAGACATCCAATAACCTTTCGGAATTTTTATAGTCTCCTCAATACATTAACATAACTCGGCTAAATACAATGTTTAAGAAATCGTACGTTACTGCAGGAATTCCTGACATTTTCCTTCAATCCCGCGCCGATCGATTACTGAATAATTCGGTAAACGCTTGTAATCACCCCAGTTGTTTAGTATCGTTATTACGTTGAACGCACAGCCTCAAATTATGAACGTTTACCATTTAAAGTCGGGAATCTGAGAAAGGCGACGTTGAATTTCTTCTTAATCCTTTATTGTGCTTACCCTTTAACCGCAATTTAAGGGTAAATGTAGAATTAGGGGATCCCTATCAACCCCTAATCATGGGGTTTCTTTAAAAAAGATTAGCAAGTAGGTAACAGTTAGGCCTAACTAAAACCAATCATACACGCTTCAGAGACTAGCTAAGTAGATATTAGCTAAGAGAAGCGACTCCGGCAAAAAAGACCCATTTAGCTGTTAAAAAAACTCTCTAAGTAATAAATTGTCCAAACAAAACCTACAAGTCAAAAGTTTCACTTATCATTAATAAAATCTCAGCTCCTCATGTTTGTGGTCAAAATCCCACGGTCATAAAAGAAGTTAAAGGTGAGAACCCAGATCCTAGCCTGGAGCAAACAGTAGATCCACCTCAGCAGCCATTGCGACCGCATGTGAGCCCACAGACTTGACCACTGACGCGTCTAATGAAGCCACAGATGGATTTTAAATTAACGAACACAGTCGAGATACTGGCAGTTTGAGAGTGGATTTTGAAGAAAGTTTGTTAGTCTATGGTGAGTTTGTTGAACGTGTGTTAGTGATCTGTACGAGCATGGTTGGTGCAAGAGGTCGCACGCAATCCAAGCATTCGGTACACGTGGGAAAGAGCCAACTAAGGCGGGACGCCCTGCGGCCACGGTTGACGATCCGCTTGATAAATATGTGTAGCATTAGGGGCACAGAGCAGTTATATTTAAATAGTTTTGGTTGAATATTTGAGGGTATGAATAGATTTAATATTTTAGAAGCTATTTTTTCCGTTTTACAAAATTGACCCGCAATTTTCTTACAATCGATGCCTGTTGCTTTTGATCTGATATTGGTTTGAAATTGAATTACCTATTGTCTGCCGTATTTTGCTACTGTTATTTTAGTTTTATTATTAAGAAAAATAAAAATTAAGATTTTGTTTTAATTTTTTCCATTAATGATTTTCGATTGTGTAGGATAGGAACACACAGAATGAAACGAAAATCAGTAGTCTCTTAAATTACGTCACATAAATTCTTAAATTTTTGTAACTGAGAAGGCATATATTATATTTATTATTCGACCAAATTTTTGTATTTTTTAAAGACAAATTTTTTGGTCAACTCTATAAGTAGCGAGGAGACTAGAATCCAATTATTTTTACTTATTTGCTATTTCAAGGGTTAAAATTTTAGCGACAGATTTTGATGCGTTTCATTATTTTCCCTAAACAGCGTCTATTTTAAAGTGTGATAAAAATTGTGTGTCACAAACATCACAGCTGCAACAATCACACCGATTCTCTACTCTGTACACTTTCTTACAGCCAGAGGGCAAATTCCCCAAAAAACCTCAGCGGGGTCAAATGTCGAACAATTTATTGCCTCCTCAGTGTTCAACCGTTCGCCTTTGGGAAGATCCGCGAACCTCTAATTAGGAGGATTATGAAAATATTCACACAGGTGCATGGAACATCCCTAATAAGCATCTTTGGCTTGGGGCCAGTCGTGAGGGACCTTCGGCTTAATGTTTTGGGTGTTGTACAGGTGATTTTGGGTCTTCGTTTTGGGTTGAGCGATCTAGGATCTGAATTTTTTGTGTATCAGTGTTTGTATAATTAATAATTTATGCGTTGCAATTGAAGTTGGGCAAAAAATAGAGGTGCATTTAGACCAAACGAGCATTCGCTCATTCTATCCCCCACTCTACGAAATTCGTTCGTTACACAAAACGTGATTCGTCGAAATTCGTTGATTTCGTAGAGTGGGGAATAGAATGAGCGAATTCTCGTTTGGTCTAAATTATTCATCTTTATATGATTACTTCTGTAAATTACATTTGTATGTGTTGTAAATATAATTATTTCTTAATCCACATTACAAAGTACACATGCAAAAGGGGATCCCTTTCTTTCCCATATATTTGTTAATCCGATTTTCGTTAGTCAGAAATTGATATCCATAAAATTTACTGATATAAGCATCAATGGTCATAATTTTTGTTAAGTATATTGATTAATAGATCTAACATTACTAACCAATAACATTATATACTCTAATTACAAAAGGTATAAAATTGCTGACTATAACATTCAAAGGTCTATTTATCATTTATTAGAAATATTTTAAGTCATACATTTGAACCTACTAATGGTTCTTACTCATATAACCGAATTTCATCCAAAAAATTGAATATTAAATACAAAATTTATAACTTTCCTTAATTTAAATTAAGAAATGTATGGACTATGATGCAACTTAGGAAACTTCCTTACCTACTCGACTCTAAGGCAGGTCAGTGTAGGTACGACGACGAGCGAAGCGAGGAGGAGTGTTAGGTTGAACTGTGACCTTACAGCGCGCGAGCCGAGCGAGCGAAGCGAGCGTGCCGCGGCAGCGGCCGGCGAAGCGCCAGGACCGACTTTTAAAATAATACTCTTACTATTTACTTACTAACTAAGTTTATTACCAAGTTTACTTACTAAATTTATTAGGTGGTGTAAAAAAAATTCTAGCAACATCATTACATTGACATAATCACGCGACAACAAATAATTACAACTTGCGAATATAGACGTTGTAACAGTTATAATAAGGAAGGTTATTGCTTTTAACATTCTGGAAATGATGCTGTGTAGATTTTAAAAGTTATGGACATCGACTTTTATGACTAACAATAATTATGACCTACATAAAACTGACCACCGATTTATAATATTAATTTTTATGACTGATGACAATATGACTAAAAAAACTTCGGACCTACAACTTTATTCGCTTCAAAAATCGAACTTCAAACTTTATGGGTACCAATAGAGCAAACTCTTTGACTGAATTATTTTTTTGGAGTGACATGATAAAATAATTATTTACATAGGTACTTGGACTTACAAGCTCTTGATGGTAGCCTATCGACAGTATTTTTTTAAGATTAACAACATAGTTCCTCCGTCCTCGTACGTATACTAACGTACATGACATACATCCAATGACGTCATCAGTTTGATTCTACCAATAGAGCAATAGAGAAGACAAAACACTTTATCTACAGAAGAATCATTGTATGTTTTGACCCTTGGCATCAGTGGTTCACAAACTTTTTCTTAAACATTTTTAGACTGTTGAGGCCCTTCTAAATTATTTACTTACCTAAGATTATATCGTGTTCTTTTGATTTTGGTGTAATGTTAATGCTACGCGTATCTACAACAACTGATTTTAGGTCGGGGGTTTTACGGGATGGTACGATTTGAGAATCGCTGGTATAGCGCGTGCCTTTCACATTAACATCTTATCAGCCACAGGACATTTACGGTAGTTTGGACCACCTATGAGCACAATCGGGACAATTTATCTGTCGCATTAATTTGATAATGTCCTACTCACATGTCTTGGTAGCCATAACAGTGGCCCTTATAACCTAAGTAATAGGGGTTAAAACGAGTATTGAGCAAGTGATGGTCTAAAGATCCGCGCATGCGTGAAGTAGAGGATTTTATTGCTATTGGCTGCTAGGAGACCACAGTAAATCTGGGAATCGTGATGCATTAAGGAGTTTTTATTACTCTGCTAACGAAAATAAGGGGTGTTTGAGAATGTTTGTATTGTATGTTGCATAAACGATAAATTGTTTGAAATAAAATTTCTACGTAACAAATGTCTACAGTTGACTATCAATGCCGTTCTTACATTACAATTTTTACTTATTATTACTATTATTAATGGACAGCAGCGTTATCTGCAAAGTGTATAGTGTGGCTATCACGTCGACAGCTGGATACACTATTGCGATCGCCAATGCGCTTGCCCACTTTACCCAGCGTGTCGATTATGGGTTTTAGGTATCTATTCCATGCGCCGAAAATGTTAACAAAACTAAAAACTTTCATTATTTTATAATCACGCACTTTCAGAACAGAATTTTGGTCTTATCGCCAATATAATACTTTAAACCTTGAATTCACATACATTTTTAGTAAAAAATATTGATATTTATTATCTATTACTATATATTAACGCAAAAATAAATCTACAAACGAGTTTGACGATATTTGTTAAAGACAACAAAATGATTTTTTTTTTGTTTTCTACTGGCGCATGGGCTACCTTCTAATCTAATGCGTTCGACTCCATTTATGTATAGGTAATAGCAGAGGCCTTTGTCAAGCAGAGTACTGAAATATGCTGATAATGGTAAGCTACAGGAAATTTATACAAAGACATCTGAAAGTTCTCAAAAACCTAGTAAGCATAAGATTCGAAATCAAACAAACAACTACTCCAACTACTTTAACTTTCCGCCCGCAGTTCGAATCTATGTGTGTCATAATAAAAATAACACTTTTTATAATGCTCCCTTTACAAACCTCCAGAATTTCTCGTGTCGATAGTTCAATAACTACTGAACCGATGGGAGGTATATGTACCTACCATCAGAACCCTAGACTAATAACTAGGGTTAGGATTTTGGTGGCATTTATTGAACATAGAGCAGTGGAGTCGATGTTACAAACAGTTTTAACTTGAATAAATGATTAACTTATAAAATAATAACGAATTAGTGTCCATTTCAAGCTGGATTTATCAAGGAATTTAAATAAATAGCATGAATTTTATTTTTGAGAAACTAGAAAAATATTAATTTTCATTTTAAAATGTTGGTATATGAGAAATCTTATTTATTTAATTTTTAACGTTCTAGTTCTCACGAAGTCCGTAAATATTATATAACAAACATTAAGCTATATTACAAAGAATGATTGAACTTCAATTCATAGGTAGTCAAATATTAAAGATGAAATTATTTAATACCTAAAATTGGCGAAACCCTGTTTAAAAGAATATATTTATTTATTATTTCTGATTAATTAATTATTCAATCAATCATAAAAAAAATAAACAACGACTCCACTGTTCTCTGTCCACCTAATGCCACCAAAATTCCTAACCCTACTAATAACTCTACCTAGTCATAAAAATACTTTCATTATACTACTCAATATAAAAAAATATTTAATTATCCATATAAAAAAATAGTACGTAACGTGTAACGTATCGACATCAATTGAAGATAATTCTTTGCTTGAATTCTTTTTGTAGGCGTTCGATTTAAAATATCATGACGTCGCCGCGTATCACGTGACCTACAATTGTACGTCAGTGTTTTCATTCAGGATACTATGGCATTAAACAGAGCGGGTAGAATTTCAACCAATCAGATTCGAGCTAGTTTGTTGTTAGCCAATGGTAAGAGATGTTCAGTATGAGGTGATTCAAAGACGGCGAATGAACGAACAATTGAGGGATTGAGAATGAGAGTTGAGAGAATCTGACTTAAGGGAGTGTAACAGGTATTCGAGGCTTTTCGTCGGCAGAGCGTCGAGTCGTAAGGAAGTCAGTGAGTTTAGTTCGTAAGGCATATCGTGTTTAGAATTGTTCACAGATATAGCAGGCAGGCTTTACGGCAGCGGAGGCATAGGGCGAGTAACACCATTCCTGGGCGTGATTCGAAGATAGAAATGCGGTACCACCCGGCATTTGGGCGCACAAAAGATGCACCACATGGATATGGTACGTCGCCTCTGGCATACTTTATATTTATAGGAATTGCTTTGTGATTTGTAGAATAATAGGTGCATCGAATCATACGGGATTCTAGCGATATATGTTAGA